>SRLM01000224.1:1696633-1762906 GCA_015708895.1 Populus ilicifolia
TCACGAGGTACCGTTATCCGCCATTTGACCGGGGTGAGAGAAACTAGCAAAAATCACTCAAAAAGAAACACAAAAACAATGTGAGAAAAATAAAATAATCAACCTTTATCTACAAATTTTTTTTTTCAACCATGAGACTACTCTGAATAGTATTTTTTTTTGGTTTTTTCTTTAGTCTTTCTAATTATTGTTGCACTTAAAGATGACAATGATAGTGATGGATGGCTGGCCTAGAGAAATTATTATTTTTTCTTCTATTATGTTTTCCTTTTGTTCTTCCCCTACTCTTATTTAGGTGCTCTCATTGTCTGCGTGGAGAGTGAATTAATTCATTCTCTGTAAAAAAAGAAAAAATAAATAGTAAAAGAATTTAATTTTTAATTGTATTTTATTAAAAATTTAATATTTAATATTATTTAATAACACTACATAAATTAAAAGGAGATCATATTATGACATGATATTTGCAGAATTTGATCGTAATTCTAATTTTGTTTCTAATAATATTTTACGTGATTTTCTTGCATGCTAAAAAAACTATAAAAATTATAGTCCTGATCCGATGAATTTTATATATAATGAAATTATAAATAATTTAATGAAATAATAAAAATATTTTATATAAAATATTATTTATTTCATGATATAATAACAGTAATTAAATTTATAATATTTAAATTAAAAATCATCAATTGTAATGTATATCTTTTTTAGTTATTTTATAACCTCAATTTAAAAAGTATTTTTAACCAAATATATTAAATTACTTTTTATTTAACCATAATTTTAAGCAAATATTTTTTTTAAATCAACCTCAACTAAAAATATTTTTTATAAAACAATTTTTTTAAAATTATAATTATAATAACTACGACAATACCAAAAACACCATGAAACATTAACATTAGCTTTTAACCACCAATTTTGAAACCATTTTCTCCCTGGTTATATATATATATATATAAAAGATCCCTTTTTNATATATACTATTTTTTATTTAAAAAATATATTAATTGTTTTTTAAAAGTTAATACATTAAAATATTTAAAAATATATTGATTTTAAAAAATTAATTGTTTCAAAAATACTTTTTAAATAAGACAAACGCACAATCCTGAGAGTACGGACTCGGATTAAAAACGCATGCGCACCGCTTCCTTCCGTCCTGCCATGGGACCACCGCCACCGCCACACTAGCTTCTTCTCTCTTTCTCTCGTCATCATTGAGACAGACAACAGAAGAGCATGAGCATTCACCGAGATAGTTTTCTTTTACTTTTTAACCATTTTAAGGGTATATCTTTTGTGCATTTAAGAGATTCCGAGGATAGTTTTCAAGATTTTAATAGAAAAGGTTAAAATCACTTTAATCTTTCGGAACTACCATTAACGCACCTTCATAAATAAGAGAGCTATACGATGCAAAGTTGCCGCCAATCAATAAATTTAATGATTTCACCGGCTGTGGATCTGCGCTCCGCTGCAATATTTTTTTATTTTTTTTTGCGTAGAACATGGGTCAAGGTAATACAGACATGTTTTCGAGCATTAAAAATAAACTAATTAAAAATAAATTAATTGTGATAGATAAATAAAATAATTGTATTTTAATTAAATAATAAAAAATAAACAATAATAACAAATCACTAAATAAAAATAATAATCATAAAAATCTAAAAAAATTAAAAAACAGACAAACTATACATCTTAATTCCAAGCTTGTTTAATACAGGATAATGATATTATATAAAAATAATTTGATTCAATTGAGATTAACATCACAAAAATATAATTTAGGGTAGAATTGTACATGTTAATTTATCAAACTCATGATAAAAATTAAAATAACTCGAAAAAAATAATAAAATCACAAAAAAAATTTTTAAACAAATTTTATGTTAAATAATGAAAGCTAAAAAGAAAAATATGTAAGAAAACTATAATTGAAAAAATATCAACTCATGTTAACTTTTCAAATTGTGACCCAAGTCATTAGATATAGAGCATTTTAAATGAAAAATACCACAAAACTCAATTTTTAAATAATTAAATTTTAAAAATTAAAATAAAAAAATAAAGCTTTACTTATGTAAAATGATCTAGAACAAAAGCAACAGGGATTAAAACACTAAGGATTAAAACTGAACTAAAAAATAAAATATTTCCTTTTAATTTTAAATTATAGGTTGTCCTCTTATTTATTTTTTTGTTTTGAATTTGGTTTTTATTATTTTAATTGGTATTTTTTATCTTTTTTTATGGTTGATTTTTTTTGTTTTATCATCAAATATTTAATTTATTGAAAATCAGGCTTTGTGATTTTTTTAAATGAGATGTTTCTTGTTTAGGAACTCGAGTCACGGGTTAATAAATTAACATGGGTTGATATTTTTTTTTATTTTTTTACTTGATATTATTTATTTTAAAAAATGAGCTTCATGATTTTCTTCAATTTCTTTTCAGTTAGATTATTCATTTAGAACAAAAAAATTGATTAACTATCTTAAATTTTTTTTCTCAATCACTTTTTATATTTATCTTTTTTTAGCTTTCTCTTCAAAATTAAATTTTTTTTTTAATATTAAGCATCATCATTATTTTTAATTTATTTTTTATTAAATTATCATATTATCATAAATCCTCTGGAGGCTTAGAAACTTGCTTGAAATTGTTTTTTTTTTACAGGCATCTTGTTGCTGATTTTTTTATTTAAATTATTTACATTTAAATTGTTAAAAATTAGTTATTGTTATTTTTTAAAAATATTTATGAGATTCACCTCACCTTATAACTCAAGTTATGAGTTTTTTCATACTAACCTAGTCTACTCAATGCAATTTATTTAATTTTTTAACCTAGTCCTTGAATATACTAAACTCCCTGCATTATTTTGTCTTCATGAAAACAATTTAATTTCTAATTAGTTATCACATCAAATTTGATAAATTCACTGCTCACACTTATTTTTATTAGGATTATCAATAAATATAATTTAACATCCTTTTCTTTTAAAATTTAAAGGGTAGTCACCCGTGACAATTCTACTTTAATAATACATTAAAACTTCAATGGTGGGATTACTTCATGCTGCATACTTTACTCCCAGGTTAACAAAACATTATCTTTTAGTTGAAAATAATTACATTTATTATAAATAAAATTTCAACATTAAAACACTGAGAAAAAAATTCCACCAATTCTTTTCTTTTGTTCCAAACTCTTTGTCCTTTAGGCTCATTCCTCGTTTTTTCACTACAAGACCCAGTATAGATATCCTATCATTATCGAGAGATACAAAGCAAAATGATGAAACTTATTTATAGCATAAACCAAAATTTTCAAGCTTGTTGTCTTTAAATTTCTACAGCAACACCAAAATGCCAGGATTATAGATTCAAACTCCCAGTTCAAATTCCTAGCATGTCGATCTTATATGTTTGCTCTTCTTTCTTTAACACAATGCAAAAAAGAATATTTTCAAATCATAAGCAACTCTTACAAAACATCAAAAAACAATGATTTTTCTCAATTTTTTTTTTTATCATTTTCAGGTTCTACAGTTGGTCTAATTAGTGACACTGAAGATGAATGTTATGACATCCTTTCTCATATAGCAGCCACTATTTTCATGAAGAAAAAATGTATTTTAAAAAGCTCAAAAACATTTTGGCTCGTTTTATTTCTTAGTTTAAATTCTTTAAACCATCAATCTCACCTTTTTCGTACGGACATGAGTGGTTAGAACAAGGATCGTCTAGCTTTTCAAATGGTTAAACCATCAATGACAAATAACTTTGGTGATAACTGATAACAACAATTTTAAAAGACAAATTATTTACTTTACGAAATTTTCAAATACAGCAACCATGCTCTACTTTATATAATATTTATCCTCGCGTACCATACTTAAATTTCATTGCAATCTTTTGTGTTATTACTTGTCTTACATATTTCTTGGAGACGAAATTCTATACTCGTTATTTCATGTATTGAATTCAATATAAATTTCCAGTAAGTTACTTTAATTCTAACTATCCATATATATATATATAATTTCTCAATATAAGCATAAAATTATTTTTTTATACCATTTTTTTATTGAAAGAAGTTTTAATTATAATTACTATAAAATATATATTTTTAAAATTTTTGTTTGTAATAAAATACTTATATAAAGTTAAAACATTCCGTTCGTTTTTAATGTTTCCAGTAACAATTTAAAATATTGGGAATATTAAAAGAGATGGCTGCTCTCTCTACATATATATATATATATATTCTTTTTAAATCTTTACAATTTCATTTCTGTAAATTTAATCATGTTATATGTTATATGCTTATTAAAAGTTTACATAGCTCTCACATCAAAATTTTTGTTTGATCTGATTTACATTCGCTATCAGAGCAAACTTATTTGTTTTTCATTTTTTTTCTTTCAAGTAACTGATTTTTATTTGGTGCAGGTATATATATATATATATATATATATATGCTTTGAATAAATTCTATAATTACAAATAAGGGCCTCTTTTATTGCTCTCACGTCTCATCCAGCCCCCACCCCCCTTACTCCACTCGAATTCAACGTGAGTGACTTCAACGTCTTTTTGAATTGAAAAAACCAAATATCCCTCAAATTTATCCAAAATCCTCTCCCTATTTCCCGTTCTGAACCCCAAATACTCTCCAACTTCCAATAATTTCTCCTTTTCCTTCAAAATTCTAGGGTTTCCGTTAACAGATCTAGCTTCCTCAAAATCCACTCCAATCTTACGACCTCGCCACTGGACATGCTTAATTTAAGCTTCTTAGCTTTAGAATTTAGAAGTAGAGAGCGTGATTAGTTGTGTGTTAGTGAGTAGCTCAGTTTCCGTTTGGCATTGTAATGGCTGCTTTGCAGCGAGTGACGTCGAGCTTGAGCACGAGCGCGAGCAGTTACGGATCATGCAAAGGTGCAGGTGCAGATTTAATGTTTTCTTATCAGTTCCCGGCTGGTTTACGGGTTCTGGTAGTGGACGATGACATCACTTGCTTGAGGTTGCTAGAGAAAATGCTTTGCCGCTGCCTCTATAATGGTTAGTTTACCCTGTTCTCTTTTTTGACTACTCAATTCGAGCAGAGATGGGCGTAGAAGGGGTTCTCTGGGGCTAATTTTTATGCATGTTCATGTATGGTGAGAGCATGAGTTAAATCTGGATGGAAGCTGGTTAGTTATTGATAGAGATAAAATGGCAGGGCATCTCCTGGTCAAATGGTTCAGTCGTACTTGTAAATAAAAAAATAAATTGAAAACAGAGGTAACTCAAAATCACCTTCATAAAACCAGTAAAAAATGACACCCATATCAATCCATGTTGTTTATTGATCCGTCAATCGCAATGAGATTTTTTTTCTTTCTGATGTCTGCTCAAAATGCAGTTGTAGTTTTTCTTTTCCAATTTAAGCCCAGTTCTTTAAAATTTCAAAAACACTGGTATAAACGCTCAAAACCCAAGTTTAATCCCGCTGCACAGTCTCTGCAATCCCAAACTGATTTGGGCATGTTATTGAACTCATATAACATAAACCTCCTCGCGCACGCTGGAAACAAGACCCAGCATTAACGTCGCATCCCCAGTCAGAAGTAACAGAAAAGGAAGATTACAACTCATCAGCAATTGCTTGATCTTAGCCAACGAATCCAGGAAATAAAGATCACCGATTGAGTTGTTGGAGGGGTATTGGAGCCATAATCATGGACTTTGACATCCACACAAACCATCCTATCCATCTTCTTCTTTGCATAAATGCAAACTTGGGCCCATGAGATTGTATTCTGGTGCAACCTTTTTTTTACAATCCCCATTACTCAATGCCATAACTCTCTTGACGTTGTTAATAAATCTCAATTAAAGCTCCTCAGAGAAACTTGTTTATCCAAGTAAACACGGCACCAAAAGTCGACCTGTGATAGCAGAAGAGCATGAGATCTAACTGTTGCTCCACGAGTAGTGATGCTTTATGGCACAAAAGTTAGCTCTTAGTATCATGTTTAACAACCACTTCCATATGTATTTTTCAAGTAAATTCAAGAATAAGAGCTGGAAAACACTTCAATTTAAAAGGTTTTTTAGAAGCACTTGTAGAATTAAGAATTAAGATTTACAAATGAAATGCAAATCTGACAACTAGATTCTGTTTTTCAGATGTGACTTTTACAACCAATAGGGAGAATGGGTTCTTACAGAGAGGGAGGTACCGGGGTGTGTGTGTGTGAGAGAGAGAGAGAGAGAGATGAGTCTGCTTTCTCAGGATATGAAGTAATTAACAGAAAATGCAGTTTCCGTTGTTCTATTTCCTGGTTACTTGCTATTTGTGCTATTATGGAGAGAGTATTACTAGGCTGTTTAAATGACTGCAACTAGAATTACTGTTCATGTAAAAGATACAAGTTTGCTTCAACCTCCTAGATGATTTAGAAAAAAATATCCTGCTGTACCCATCTAAAATATTTTATTTTTGTTCATTTGGTTGCAGTTACCACTTGCTCCCAGGCCACAGCTGCTTTGAAACTTCTGAGAGAAAGGAAAGGCTGTTTTGATGTGGTACTAAGCGATGTTCACATGCCTGACATGGATGGATTTAAACTTCTTGAACTTGTTGGGTTGGAAATGGACCTTCCAGTTATCAGTGAGTGTTTTTTTTTCTCCTGGCAGTAAGGATTTCTAAGTTGTGTATCTAACTGTTGACATACTGATCTTTGCTGCAGTGATATCTGCTGATGGGAGAACAAGTGCTGTAATGAGAGGAATCAAACATGGAGCATGTGATTATCTAATTAAACCTATCCGTGAAGAAGAGCTCAAGAATATATGGCAACATGTTATTAGGAAAAAGTGGAATGAAAACAAAGAACAAGAACACTCTGGAAGCTTTGAGGATAATGACCGGTATAAACGAGGGAATGATGATACTGAAAATGCATCTTCTGTTAATGAAGGAGCAGAAGGGGTTTTGAAAGGCCAAAAAAAGAGGAACATTGCTAAAGAAGAAGATGATAATGAACTGGAAATTGATGATCCCTCTGCATCAAAGAAACCACGTGTTGTGTGGTCAGTGGAGCTCCATCAACAATTTGTCAGTGCTGTAAACCAGCTTGGAATTGATAGTATGATCTTTAACCATCCTCTCTTTTTAATTGTTTGTGTTTTTATATTCAAGGAAAAAAATTATATGGTACACAATCAATATATATATACTGGTCAAAGAAAGATACAGTAGCAAGAATAACTAGGACACAAACAAGGGAAGACAGCCTCACTTAAATCCCCTAATAACAAGCTAAGACACCTACTCAGAGGGGAATCAACAATTGAAAGACCCAACGGTAACAAAAAAGCATAATTCACTAACCAATCATCTATAAAATTGGCCTCAAGATACACACAATGGACTCTAGCAACACAATCTTGAGCTAGAAGGCCACAAATTTCTTGAATTATCCGCAATGGCCATTAGATATATATAATGCTTTGGGATGATGCTTGTAAATGTTTTAATGTCATTTCAGAAGCTAAGTTTGAGTGGTCGCTGTATCTTTTGCTCAATGCAACTTTTTGGCTATCATTTCAGAGGCTGTGCCTAAGAGAATTCTCGAGTTGATGAACGTGCCTGGTTTAACTAGAGAAAATGTTGCTAGTCATTTGCAGGTTTGGTTTTTTCCTACATCTCAAACTTCCATCATTCCCTGTGCATTTTCTTTTTTATTTTTTGGGTCAGGGCTGCCCCCTCTGGATTCTCATGCAAGCATTTGCTGTTACTATACTTGTTTTCTTCGATCGCTACTACATTCTATGTTATTATACTCATCATATGACAGAACTACCGGAGGGGTATTTGATACCATGAGTTTCATTTGCTCTGGGAGGAATAGTGCAGCCTAAATTATTCACTTAGATCTCTCGTGCCATGAGCAATAAGGGGATAAAATGGCATGTCCTCTTCTTATAATCCTTTTTTTTATATTTTTCCATGTTAAGAAAGCACTATAAATGTAGTTTTTTTTTTTTGAGAAAATATAATACAGTAATAGAGACTACAACCTGACTTGAGATTTGAAAGTATTGTTGATCATACCCGAGAAAAGTAATAGAACTCAGAGCATTGTTTTTTACTGTTTGCTTCATTTTTTCATATCATACTATATTTTCAGGGAGGATGGATCATGGTTTGAGTCACCAAATATGTTAGTAATTGCCCTCAATATTTAGTGAAGTTCATAATTCCCAATATGGTTTTGGTTATTTCTCTTCTTATGTATTTGGAATTTATTTTTGAGATTTTCTGCATTATGGTTTGATTCTCAACCCCCCGCCTGCATTTTGCACTAGGATAATCTAATAACAATTGAAACTATTAATTTTTAATTGTTAAATCGGAGATCTTCTTATAGAACAGTATGGAGTTATATTTCAATAACTCCGATGTATTGTAGTCCTACATTGTGTTAACACTCTTCAGTTTAACTTGTGACATCAATTTTCAGAAGTTTAGACTCTATTTGAAGAGATTAAGTGGTGTTGCTCAACAAGGTGGGATTTCTAATACATTCTGTGGACCGTTGGACTCAAATGTAAAAGTTAATCCACTTGGAAGATTTGACATCCAAGCTATGGCTGCCTCTAGCCAGATTCCTCCACAAACATTAGCAGCACTGCATGCTGAGCTTTTTGGTCGTCCTACAGGCAGCATGGTTGCAACAGTGGACCAACCAGCTCTTTTACAAGCATCCATGCAGGGTCTGAAATGTATTCCTGTTGAACATGCTGTGGCATTTGGTCAACCATTAGTAAAATGTCAATCCAACATTTCCAAGCATTTTCCGCGAAATGTGATCTCTGTTGAGGATATTGCTTCAGGATTTAGAGCCTGGTCCTCTAATAGTGTTGGAACAGTAGGATCCAGTAGCAATCTCGGAGGGATGAACAGTCAGAATAGCAACATGTTGATGGACATACTGCAGCAGCAACCACTGCAGCAGGCATCATTATCAGAGCCCAGCCGTTCAATTAATGTGCAGCCATCTTGCCTTGTGGTCCCTTCCCAGCCACCAGCCACTTTTCAAGTAGGAAATAGTCCTGCTTCAGTCGATCAGAATTGCAGCTATAACAGGAGCGCCATGATTGATTACAATCTTCTGTCAGCTCAATCAAATAATTCCTCATTGAATGTTGGACAAATATTGAATGCGGATCTCAAAACCACAGGTGTGAGTGGGTATTCAGGCTCAGTTTCCATATCTCCTCTATCACCATGCTCTGTAGATCCTGACAATACATCTCAGCAAGGTCGAAGCTCAACCATGGCAATTCGAGCTGTAAGACAATTACCAGGACTTGGTCCTAATATATCCAACTTCCAGGGTTCTTATAGTGCTAAGTCAAGTGAAGTGCTTGATCAAAGACCTCTTAGGAATCTTGGATTTGTTGCTAAATGTTCTAGCATCCCAAGCCGGTTGGCTGTGGATGAATTTGAATCAACGATGAGCAGCTTAGACCATGAAAAATCCTATATGGAGATCAATGGTAATAAAGTGAAGCAGGAACCAAACATTGAATTTATGGATAATGCCAGAGTGGGCATCCCAATATCACAACAATTGCCCCCAGCACCAAGTGATCTTACGAGTGTTTTTACAGAATAGGTAAGTTGGCTACTTGGTGTCGCTGATAACAGTCTTACTTGGACTGGGGATTTTACTTCGTTGATATAGTCTAATCTAAATGTACACCTTGGCTAGTTTCATAGTTCCCGCATGTGTTTGGGACCATGATGTGTTCTCTTCTGCTGAGCTAGCCATCTCATCTGACCAACTTTTTTGCCTGCAGAACTAAATTTTATTTTGTTTCGCAGACTTTTTTGGATGTTATCCTTCTCTTTCCAGCATTTAACAGGCCTCACTAAATTATTCGAGATAGTAACAGAAAGTTGGGAACACTCGTGTTTTGGATTACCTCTGTGATCTGGTCACTCGATTTTTTTTTTAGGACCATGCACCTTCTTCTTAGATTTCATTTTTTGTTAGCCTTAGTATATCTCATGCAGTAACAAACTTGATGCGACAGTGCTAGTTAATTTTATTTCCATGAGAGCCACTTTATCTGCGTGCAGACACTTTTCTAGCATAATTTTATTTTATTGTATTGCCTTTTCTGTTACTGGGTCTCTATTTTGCTTTACCGCTTCCTAAGAGAATGACATCATTGGGATTTTCAGAGAACTCCATGAATGATCTCTTATATGTTGGTTATCTTGTCTAATCCCAATTCCAATTCATTGCAGGTTTGTATTTGATGTTCCCACTGGCAGGATGGATTTGTTTGACATCATCAAATGTTCAGAAAGGGATTCAAATCTTAATTTCCATGGGTAGTGCAGATTTATTTCTATCACCCGATTCAAGCTGAAGTCACTTTATTTCCACGGGTAGCGCATTGTGGAGCCGCCTCATTATCTATGGCTTGGCAAATTTCTCATTTTGTGAAATTCCATTGGCTTGCTGGGGGTGAAGCTGTAGATGCACGAAGTGATAGCATTGTCTTTAAACCAGGCTGTCTGTAGGAAAAATAAGATTGTACCAGACACCCAACAGCTTGAAATGGTGCCCATCGTCTTGCCATCATAATTATGTAGTTAAGTGGTTTAATGATGATAAATATAAAATATGATCATTTTTTAAATCATGCCGCTGGTCCAGTTTTCGTGCGTTCCTTTATTCCTCGCTGTACAAGGGTCAGTAATAACCTTCCACCACCTGCTGAGAAGTTTCAGAGAGATTAATTTTAACTAATTTGATTACAAGTGGTCTCGCTTCCAAGTCTGACGACGTTGCATTGTGATTTTTTCCCTATTTTATCGTTTCTCATGGTCACCCGGAATTCTCCTTCAACGCTCCTTTCTTTCTCTCAGTGTGACTTTCAAGAGACGTGGTTATTTGTTTTTTGCTATATAACTAAATAGAATACAAACATATTTATTTTGTCTTGGATATCCTTTTATTTTTGTTCTTTTGTTTTGTCTTGGAACAGTAACCAAACACTATCATTAAACTAATCACTCCTTGTTAATTTACCAGTTGATATATTTTTTTTATTATATATATATATATATTTTATTTCTCAACTAGGGAAAATTATAGCACTTGAAAATATGGGCATTTGTTTCTCTTGCCTTGAAAGTTAGTTCAAGTCTTATCCGTCCGGCAACAAAAAGATTGGATTAATTAGGCAGCCTAACCAGCTGATATGACCGGCATTTATAAGAACCATGGCTTTTGCTACATGCGTGCTCCATTACCATGGCAGCTTTTAAAGGATGTTTGTGATTAAGTTTTAATATATTTTTTAATTATTTTATTTAATATTAATTTTTTTAAATATAAAAATATTATTTTAATATACTTACAAATAAAAAATAATTTAAAATACCACCCTCATCCGTCAAAAGACTCTTTCTATTCAAACCCACAGCGACACCATTTGACTTCAAAAAAACACAAACTTCAACTAGGTAGGAGCCTAGGGACTGTCTCTTATACACATCTAGATGTGTATAAGAGACAGGCCTTAGTATATCTCATGCAGTAACAAACTTGATGCGACAGTGCTAGTTAATTTTATTTCCATGAGAGCCACTTTATCTGCGTGCAGACACTTTTCTAGCATAATTTTATTTTATTGTATTGCCTTTTCTGTTACTGGGTCTNGTGCAACTATGTTTACCATGCATAAGAGATCCAAACATGTCATATTTGTATTTTGAGAGTTTTTATTTTCATCATATAATTTAAACTAACTTGAATTTAAAATGACATGTCAAGATAATGTTTTAATTTCTTAACTGAAACAAATAAATAATGAAACTCCTTTTTTCTTCTTCTATTTTTGCAAGAAAAACATGGAATTTTCTTATAACATGAGATATAAGACATAGTCTCCCCTATCCAAAGCCAACGGTTTAATGTCATGGATATTTATACTAGAGACAACAGGACCGATGGAAAGGTTTAAACTTTAAAGTATAAGGATTAAGAAGTATTATTTATTAGTAATTACTTCAGAAAAAAAAACTCAAAAATTCAGAGACTTCCGAAATTCCAAGGCCGTTAACTCTCTGACAAAAGGGCACCAGAGTAAATATGCGACTCCCCCGCCACCTCTCTTGTCATTTAGCGGCTTATGTTGCCTTTTATCAACGGAACAATTTTAGGCCTGTTTATATTTACATTTTAAAAGGATTTATTTTTTTAATATTTTTAAATTATTTCAACATGCTAATATCAAAAATAATTTTTTTAAAATAAAAAATAAATTATTTTAATATATTTTTAAATAAAAAAATATTTTAAAAAACAATTACACTCACTGTTCTCTTTCACGTGCTCCTCGCCCTCTTCTCTACATGTGGCAAATACTAAAGCTTTCAAGTTTGAACCCATCACCCGCTGACTCCATCCATACCGGTCTCTCCTGGTCTCAATTTGAAGCCCAAGCAGACGGGCTGTCCCTAATGGACAAAACCCAACAAGAAATTGCACTGACCCAGCTGAGGAAATCAGTTCAAAAGCTTGGTTCTTCCACTGATGTGCGTACCTTTCACATAACGCACCGAGTCTAATTCACGTGTACAGTCGTGGAATGTCATTGCATGCGTGTTGCTAGATAATTTATTTTGTTCTAGTTGAAGTTCAATTCTTTGCCGTTCTTGATTTTTCGGGTTTGCATTTGCAGAAGTATGGGGACCCAACACTGATGAGGTTCTTGATTTCAAGATCAATGGACCCAGCAAGGGCAGCAAAGTTGTTTGTAGAGTGGCAGAAATGGAGGGCTTCATTTGTGCCAAACGGGTCTATCCCAGATTCCGAAGTTGAAGATGAACTGGGACCAAGAATGGTCTTTTTGCATGGCTTGTCAAATGATGGATATCCAGTATTACTCGTCAAAGCAAACAAGCACTTTACCTCCAAGGATCGGCTCCAATTTAAGAGTAATTACCCTGATTCCTATAATTATACTGTTTTAATCACAGTTGATTAATGATTACCAAGAAGACTTTTGGACTAAATCACTTGTTTGCTGTCTAAGAATCATGGGCCTTTAAAATAGCTAGTCTTCTTGGTGCATGTTTTTTTCTCAATATTGGATGATTCCATCTGGTAGTTTACTTGCTATATGCTGTAGGTATACTGGCAAAAGGAAGTTATACTTATGTTATATGACAGCGATTGGGATAGTTAAAGAGTGCCTTTTCTAAAAGATAATGTTCTTATTTTAGTTGTAATTATTTGAAATGCTCTATAAAATGGGACCCTTCATTATAAAAATGAGGAGCTCGGGCGATTAACTAAAAAAGCTCCAATCTGATAAATAGAAAACACCATAGAGGAAATAAATAAAGTGTGGTGAAATTATTTAAGGGCATGGCGGACCTAACAGTATTCTAGTTGCCCCGAAAGGCAATATTTATTTTCAACAACCAAATTGTTTATTTTTTAAATGATAGAATTATGGCAGTCAAGCTCTATGAATCAGTTGGCTTGTTGGGATTTTGTTTTTATAGTAAGTGGGAGCAGGTAGTCTCATTACGTGGTTTCCTTGGTGAGTAGTACTGTTTCTCAAAGATATTTCCTTTTAAGTTTCTGTCTCCACAGGCCTTCCATCAGTCACCTGTTCTTCTTCAAGAGATTTATTCTGATCTGAAAATCTCCTTCAGTAAGGAACCTCCATTCTCATATTTTCATGAACTGGCAGTTTGACCTGATAATGTTTCTTCTATTCTCAGAACAATCTATTCTGTGTCCACTGCTATTTTTCTTAGCCAAAGCAAACTGTGAACTGTTGTTTTTTTATTCGAGGCTACTCTGAAGCTGCTTCCTAGAACGTTTGCACAGGAATGGCTTCCGTTCCATCCCAATAAACAGATGAATGTATAAAAAAATTCCCCACCTCATTACCCTATATATGTGTGTCGGGAAGCTATCTGTGCTTTTACCTATTACTCTCTTGGTGAACACACACAACATGTACAAATGGGTTGGTCAGAGGTGCTTTGTGCTCAGAGCAATGATGTAAAGTGTACTATATTAACAATACAGGATAGGTGAACTGAAATGCATCCTTAATTATCTATGCAAAGAGCAGCCTCAGCATGCTGCATTTTCATTCTGAGCCTAGGCTTACATTTAAAGGAAACAGTAATTGGACTAAGTTCAACTTCTTTCTTTCATTATCTTGATAAACCGGCAAGTGAACCTTCAAGTCATTTTTGTTTTGCTCTTGGTGCAGAGTTCGTTGTTCATCTGCTAGACAAGACTATTGCAAGGTACCATTTACTTTAAATAATGAATGTGGTAAGAAATTTATGATTAGATGTTCCAGTTTGGGGTCATTTACAGGCATGGTTTAATGATACAGGAGTGTGGTTGTTTAGGGGTTGCCCTACATTATCTATTCTAATAGACAAAAGGATTGCAAGTTCCTCCTTTTATCATATTACACGTGTCCACAAATCTACAGAAGAAGCACATTCTTAAACTAAGTGCCAATTTGTATCATGGTTTGGTACTTGATGATTTATATATTTCGAAAAAGATTATGATTGCTTACTACCATGATTTTATGCTTTTTGCTCATTTCGTTTTATTCTGATTGAATGAAAATGGTATGGAAACATTGACAATAAAATCATCATTGCTTGTGACTAATGTTCTTAAAACCGCTGGCAGTCGACCTTTTCCATCTAATTGGCATATACATGTAAAGGCAGTTGGGGAAAGGGCTTGCTGAAGTAGTGCCTAGTTCATGTGTCAGGAACATGTTCATTCAGATGAAGGTCATGATATTTCTAGATGAAGAGTTCAATATCCTAATAAAATTTCAGATATGTAGCCTAGACTGGAAAACATAGAATCCAGCATTTGCACGTTGTTCTAGGAAACCAAAGAGGTAGATTGAAGTTATTTCTGAAGTGTTTTGCACGCTGATCGATTTCTTGAATCTCATTCCTGCTGGCAATGATTGCAACTCTGATCTGGGTACCTGTGAAACATAATTGCACATATCAAGTGTATTTAATGTATTTACCTATGCTATATAACATTCTCTTTTCCAAAATTGTCATGCATGTCATATTTTCATGTAGTATGCTTGTTTATTTACTCTGTCATGGTGATATATTAATGCATAAAGAGTCAAGAAATCATTTCCATAACACATTTTATGATCTTGTTTCAGCTCATTCAAAGGAAGAGAAATAGGAAATGAGAAGTTGATTGCTATCCTTGATCTGCAGCATATTTCATATAAGAACATTGATGCTCGTGGAATGATCACTGGATTTCAACTTTTGCAGGTAACTACTTTATATATAATTTTGACCGCTAGAAAATATTCCATCTGGAAATGGCAATTGAAAAGAGCCTAAGAGCCAGAGTTTGCATATTGAAAAGACATAGCAAAACATTTTTAATATTATAAAGGAAATGGAGAATGAGGGAAAAGAAAATTTTGGATAATAGTTGACAGCTTCCCATTGTATCTCTAATAAGTCTATTTTCAAGTCCCTTATGGAGATGTATTGTCCATGCAAAATGGGTATCGATTTAGTGTGAATTGATACCAAAATACACTTATAAACATTGATAACAAAGAGACAGAAGAAAGTGTTCACCTCTTTTTCACCAGATACTGAAAGAAAAGAAAAGGGTATATTGCCTGGATAAGACAGCTGCAATTAAGCCTGATTTTTAGAACCAATTTCATGGAAACTTTTCACATTTCTGTAATAAAAAAAGCCTGATTTAATAAAATCTAAATGAGGAGATGAGAGAATGAAGCCATTTTGTAGAGATCACATTTTACTAAAATCTAGATCTCCCATGTTTCCTTAGTTGAAAACTCTGTTCAGTTTGCTTGTACCATTTTTGTGGTGGTTTGGCTGGAGGTCAGTAGCCTGATGTACTTGCTTGTTTTGCTGTATACATTTGGTTCTCATGGTCGTTTTGCTGAATATATTTTTTTTTCTAAATTGAGTGAACCTAGAGATGAATGTTGCAACTTCATCTGCAAGTAAATAATAATATTCTCTTATGGAAAAATTAAGTAGTTTCCCCATGCTGTCTCCCTTTTTTCTTATCAGGGAGATTCTTCTAAAAACCAGGCTTCAACCAAATATATTAGAGTGACCTTGGTGCTGATACAGACAAAATAAGTACAACTTGAAAAGGGCATGCTCAAAAGACCTCCATTCCATGAAGGGCAACATCTACTTCAGCTTATACTCGGTGGTGCAACTTATACTTCAAAGAAAGGCTTGCCATGACTTGTGAAGAGGGTTGGAAGGAAACAAAAAAGAAACAGTTAAATAAACCTGAAATTCTTCCTACATTCATTGACATGACTCTCTGCCAATAGTAAATAAATCTATTTAACAAAAATAAAATACTCTCTTTGTGCATCACTTTGTATTCCTTCTTTCCTGGTAGGGGGATCTTCTGTCTATAATTATCCATATAAAAGAAAAGTAATAAACTGAGTATGTTAGAAAATGCGTTTGACTCCATGTTGAAAACATTTTAGGTCATATCAGAATACAGACTGCTTAAAAAACTTCTATTCCGTAAGGCACAATCTGGTGGAGTATATATGGTTATACACTGATCAGGACAAATTCATTACATTATATGAGTATCTAATATTTCTAGATTTTTTTTTCATGTAGTCTTTACTATCCAGAGCATTTGGCGAAGTGCTTCATTTTAAGCATGCCATGGTTCTTTGTTAGTTTTTGGAGGATGATTTCTCGCTTGCTCGAGAAGGGCACATTGGAAAAGGTATTGTATATCTCAGAAATCTAGGTTAGTTAAGTCTGTAGAACTCCTTGATCCTTATAATTATGAGTGGACATGCATTTGTAAAAGCAACTTGGCAGTGGATCTGTATAAACCTGAATGCTTGTGCCGTTTTATTGGTTAAACTTATATGTCATAACAAATTTAAAATTTTTTCAGCTCATTGGAGATGTCATCTTTCATGCTTGCCACTGTACATATTTTTTGCATTTTTTTCACCTGCGTTGTTGTCCACGTAGTTTTTGCAAATACTGTATATATAAGTGCTGCAGTAGTTTCTGAAGACAAGCTTTCTATTATCAATGGGAGAGGAAAATAGGGATGTTTTGGCCAAACTCATGTAAATCTTTTTAGTGTTTTTAATGAAAGCTGGTACAAATGGATTCGTTTTTCAGAATCAAGATTATGTTTTTGAAGCTGGTTTCTCTCTTTTTCCTGTGAATGATCGGTGCCTCTTGGTGCATTTATAGCTTGTATTCACTTTGAACACCAGAAAGAACGCAAATAAATTAATAATTATTTTCCAAGCTAGATCAGGATGACACATTACTTATGTTCCATATTAAATTAGCTGGGTGGCTTGCTTTTTGGTAATGAATGCAGATTGTGACAGCAACCAACAACGAAGAAAGAAAATGTTTTGTAAAGGAGATTGGTGAAGAAGTCTTGCCAGAAGAGCTTGGCGGTCGAGCAACACTGGTAGCTCTCCAAGATGTGACAGTGCCACCATTGGAGGGTTGATCCTCATAATAGAACATAGCTGCTAATACAGAGGCAGCTTCTACAGATGCTATATACGGATATGATACTTGAACATCAACATTGGATAAGTAGCTAATTCCAATTTAACGGATGCTAGTCAACGTCGAGCAGTCATATGCTGCAGTGCCTGTAAGTTACAATTGAAAATAAGATAAAATTTCTCCAGCAATCCATTCTGGTTGCAAATTTACTTGTATTTCTTGCTTTGCAACATTACACTAACCACTAGCAATGGCGTTTTTGTTTGTTTTCATACCATGAATTCGAACTGTTTTCCAGAATTTTAACCTTGAGAAATCTTTACTAAAGGTGCCATTTAGCTTTGGAGCCTTGGCTCATGTAGAAGTGGATTTGCTTCCCAGGTTGATTCTGCAAGATTTCAATCTTAATGCACCGGTCCGAAGATGGTCTGACTAAAGTTCAAATCAAGAGGAAAAAACAGGAAGTGCCATTTAAAGTAATGTCAGTCAAATCAAATCATAAATCTTGAAATTAAAGCTCATATTGTTTGATAAAGAAAAAGAAAAAGAAAATTTTAAAACAGTAAGTAATTACAAGCTAGTATATTGTCTTAGAGGCTGCAGCCAAATTACTGAGAACACTTCCCAGTTTTGGTGATTTCTTGGAAAGTATTTTCCAATAAAGGAAAACATGAGGAGGTTTTGAGAAGGGAAAGGGTTTTCCCTTTATATGTGGCGTGTTAACATTATTATTTGTGTTTAAATTATTTTGAATTTTATTGTTTATCCCTTTTTGTATTGTAAAAAAATTCAGTCCCTTCTTCTTTCATTCTATGCTACTTCTCACTCCTTTTTTTTTATTGTTTTAAATATTTAACTTGCAATATTAATTATAATATAAATAATAATTAGGCTAAATTTCATTCAGGTTATGTTGTGGATTTATTATAATTAAATATTTTTTTATTCAAGCTATGTAAAACATTTTTTCTTATTTTGCACGTTACGTGTTAAAATTTGTAATTTATTTTTTTAGTATACACCAAATATGAAAAAGTTCTCCACTTCTTTGGAAATTATTCGTGTTTAAATTGATATTTTCTAATTATCCACTTCTTTGAAAAATAGCAAAACATCAAAATTATTATTTTCTACAATAAAAATAAGGGTCTTGCTTGATTGAGCTAATGTTTTATGTCCATTCCTCTATTTTTTTCAAACAAGTAATTTTTTTATTTAAAAAACAATTATTTAGTAAACATGTTTAGTTAATTTTTTCATGAAAAAATACTTTTAGGATAAATAAAAAAGTGATTAATGGAAACTTTTTTTTTTCTTCTAAAAATAAGTAGAAGAGTTTTGTTTTCTATGTCTCCACCATAAAAAAAAAATAACTTTTATATTCATCTCGTCTATTATTTTTAAGATAAGAAAAGAAAACCCTTGTGCTTTCTATTTTGGAAATTTTGCACTTGATAAATATTCACTTCACCTTCAAGAATCCGCATGGCCCTTCAAGAAAACGCCCCCTCTCTCGCTGTGGTTGGTGTCTCTGGTGCTGTCGGTCAAGAATTTCTCTCTGTCCTCTCTGACCGTGACTTCCCTTACCGCTCCATTAAAATGCTGGCCTCCAAGCGCTCTGCTGGCAAGCAGCTTACTTTCCAAGACAGGAATTACACGATTGAAGAGCTAACTGAAGATAGCTTTGATGGGGTTGATATTACGCTTTTTAGTGCTGGTGGGCCTATTAGTAAGCATTTTGGGCCGGTGGCTGTGGAGAAGGGATCCGTTGTGGTGGATAATAGCTCGGCTTTTAGAATGGAAGAAGGGATTCCTTTGGTGATTCCTGAGGTTAATCCAGAGGCTATGGAAGGGATTAAAGTTGGGACAGGAAAGGGTGCTTTGATTGCCAATCCAAATTGTTCAACTATTATTTGCTTGATGGCTGCTACTCCTTTGCATAAGCATGCCAAGGTAATGAATTGTAACGTTATTGTAGAGTTTGTCAAGTTTTTGTATTTGTTGCACTCCATGATTATTGCTTGGAAATTTTAGTGTCTTTTTATCGTAATTGGTCGCTTATTGATTACTCATTGACAATCAAATTATTTGATATGACTTAATGATTTATATTATGATGTGTTTATCTCTTCTTAGAATTCTGTTTATCTGAGTGTCATTTGCAAATCATTGTCTTTAGTTAAGGGTGATTCAGTTCTCTTAAAAAAAGTTTAAGCGAGATTTAATACTCTATGTTCTAAAAAAGAAAATCTTGAGAGGGTTTTGGTGCTGGATTTTTTTTGTGTAAATGCCAGCTGAATCATTTGATGTGGCAGGTGATACGAATGGTTGTTAGTACATATCAAGCAGCCAGTGGTGCTGGTGCTGCGGCAATGGAAGAGCTTGAGTTGCAGGCTCGTGAGGTTTCTGCTTTCCCTATAATTCTGTTATCTTTGATCAATTTGTTTGTTTAATTTCATGTTTATCTGGGCTAACTGGTGTTGTTGTTTATCTTCACATAAATTAATTCCTTTCTTTTCATGTTTGCAAGGTTTTGGAAGGAAAACCACCCACTTGCAACATCTTTAAGCAACAGGTTCGTCTTTGTTGCGCAATAACTTCACATTGTAATTAAAATTTCTTCATGTCCTATTAAGAGTTCAAACTTAACCTCCCAGTATGTTTGATTTGCGGTATGCTTTTAACTTGTTTTCACATAATGCTCCTATTCTATCAAATGGGTACAACGAAGAGGAAATGAAATTAGTTAAAGAAACCAGAAAGATCTGGGTAAGTTTTAAAGGTTATTTTTTTTTACTGCGCTTATATCCAATAAGATTATGGTTTAGTCCTTTCTAAAATGTTTCCATTTTTTCTTTTGTCAATTTTTCAGAATGATATGAATGTTCAAGTCACTGCTACATGTATACGTGTTCCTGTCATGCGTGCACATGCTGAAAGTGTTAATCTTCAATTTGAGATGCCCATTGACGAGGTTAATCACTTACTTGCCCAAATACAAACTTAGAACTATGGTAGTTTTTATTTTGTTTTTGATCTAGTTACTCATTGTAAAGAGGATTTATGACTCGTATAAAACTTCTCTTGGTAAATTTTTTTGAACGCCCAGTATACAGCAAAAGATATTTTGAAAAGTGCTCCTGGGGTGGTGGTTATTGATGACCGAGCATCTAATCACTTTCCTACACCTTTGGAGGTATCAAACAAAGATGATGTTGCAGTTGGCAGGATTCGTCGTGATGTGTCGCAAGATGGATATAAAGGGTAAGACTAATTTTGGGTCTTTTACTGCTTAATTGTTGTTTATCCTTTTTGCCAAGGTCATTAATTGCTGGGTGTCAAGCAGGTTGGATATATTTGTCTGTGGTGATCAAATCCGCAAAGGAGCTGCACTTAATGCTATTCAGATTGCCGAGATGCTGCTATAGTCTGTTGTTTTGCTTTAGTGGTGAGGTTCATTTGATGGATTATTCAATTTGGTGAGATAAGTTGATTGAAAATATCTATATTCTAGTCTATCAATGAGGATATTCATTCTTGCATAATTCTTGAGAAGTTTGAGTAGTATAAGCATTTAGGTTTGTTAGCCTGGCATGTGTGATGTTTTCAGTTGATAGGGTGGCTTGCACCATAATTGTTGCATTTGGAGGAGATTTTGTTCTTTTGTGTAACTTATGGTAGCCCATTGAAGTTAGAAATTTTGTCATGTATAGAAATAGACTCATAGGGTATCAATTTCTAACATGTCATTATTTCCTATCAATCTTCATCTTCTCAAATTAAGCACGAAAGCAGGCATGTGTGCACAATACTTGTCAGCGAGTAGGTGATTTATTGAGCTTTGCATTGCATGCCAGCAAAATAGCCATGTTTTTTTCTCTTAATCAAAATATAATCTGAAGAACTGATGAAGCAGTTTCAGCAGCCGAACTCAGGATGAGGCCTTTATTCAAATACTGTTTATAGAATATGGTGTTTGGTCCATGGTTCTATGTAAATACTGTTTATAGAATATGGTGTTTGGTAAATGGTTCTGTGTTGGCTTATGAAGTTAATTATGACAATAAAGAGATCCTGATCGTGAAAACAGGATTGGGCGGATACAGTGCATGGTGTGACGATGGATTATTGTGGGAAAGACCTTGAGAAACTATGTTTAACGTTTGAACCGAACTAGTTGAGAAAGTTAAAGAATGCTTGCTGTGATGGTTGGTGTTTGTTACGTGTCTGCAACCATCAGTGATGTTTGACTTTGCACTGAAATTCATTGTGGGGAATTAGTAAAACATCCTTCCCTAGAATTATTGGAGTCAATTACTTAGGATTGCCATGAACTGAGGAAGGGTACATGAATGCTCTGAAAACCTTGAGAGGTCTCAATTTAGAGTGTTTGCATTGGATTGGCAGTTAATCCCGAGTAGGTGATTTGATGTCACCTAAAAAGGTTTTGGCAAAACGTGTAGAGGATCAATTCCATGCTATTGCAGAAATGTTGTCCGGCGTGTTTGACATTTGAGAATTTAACTGGTAATATGGGGAAGTATCAAGCAGGAAAGCTGGGAATAGCTGAAGATAATGATGAAGGCCCATCCTCGTGTGAAAATAAAACGTTGATGTTGCCACAGAAGGGATGAACTTGAGAGTGGAGTGGATGATGCCCTTTTTTTTTTTTTTTCCACTTCAAAATTAAAACTTTTTACCCTTTTAGTTTGTTATGATGGTAGACTCTTACTGGAAGTGATCCTCTTTTGTAATATAACGACCTCATTAAGAAAACCTTATTTTATAAATTATTCCAAACGTTGAGACAAGGA
The DNA here is from genome assembly GCA_015708895.1 of Populus ilicifolia. Lineage (NCBI taxonomy): Eukaryota > Viridiplantae > Streptophyta > Magnoliopsida > Malpighiales > Salicaceae > Populus > Populus ilicifolia. The sequence continues at coordinate 1,719,076 of SRLM01000224.1, forward strand.
TGAAACTGCAAGGCCTCGATCCTAATCCAATTGTCTGTTTGATTTGAATATTATTGTCTTTGTATTGAAGTTCTATTAAACCACTCACCACCCATATTGTGTCCCACATTTTTATTAATTTCACCATTTATTTAGCGACAAATAATTGTGGCATTCCTCGTATTTGTTTGTCTTAAAAATCCACCGATACAAAAACCGACATATTTTTACTATGCTCTTTGCCTAGAAGTAGAGATAATGCCTGGGTTTGACATTCGAAATAATATTTTATTTATATAAAAACACTAAATTGTTCATATTCAAACTTGATAATTATAAAAAAATAAAAATAAAAAAACAAAAACATCTCTTGACTCAAGGAAAAGACAATTCTGATTCACGGCAGATAATTTCACTGTGCAACTAGAATGAATACGCGTGAAGGAATTTGTTAGAACGAGGAACGAACAACAAAGAGTGGATGAAGCTTGAATCGCTAGCCTGGGGCCCACGGGGGTAAAACCATAATGCGTTCTCGAAAGGAGTGAGCGCCAAATTCTTTCGATTAGCAAGCAGTTACGGAGAAGGTGCTCAACAGACAAGAAAACCAAACTTATTGGATAAGTCGCATCCAAATTCCTGACTGCCACACAAGTTCGACCATGGAGGTAATTAGGAGCGATACCGTGAGCTGCCTTCGACGCAAGGGTCATTCCAAAGATTAATTCCATCGCTCGAGACTTTTGGGTCAAGCATCGGATCATGATCCCATCGTATCCATTCTCTGCTTCCATGGCAAGGGAAGTAGAATAATATTGCTGTTGCTTTTCTGGGCTAGTTTTCGTTGATTGAAGATCGTTTGTGGGGAGCACACGCTTTGCCTTGCAGAAGGAGGAGGCTCACACAGCACGAATATGGCTTTTCCATTTGACTGGCCGGCGCTTAAAAAAGTGTTGTTGTGGCACACTAGAAAAACAAAATTAATAGAAATAACACACTTAAGAGCTCTGTTAGTGCTTGTAAAGCTCTGTTCACTATTAATAGTGTTTTCATATTTTTTTATCATTCAATTTGGAATTAAATTTTAAATATCCTGTCCAGCCTTTATGTTGGAGATTTGGGAGAGGGCTAGTGCTCATAGAAATGTAAATAATTATGAAATAAAAGCAAATACTCATGTACTATAAAATCGTTGTACTAGCGGTTTCTTTTTCTTTTTTTTTTTAGGGTCATCCTTGTTCCACACAATTAATTCTGACGATTGCTTGTTATAGTTATGTTTTTGGGTTTATCGGCAAACCTAAGTTAAACAATGAATTATCTCCCAATCTCTAAATCCAACATCACTCTGTATGGGAGTTAATTAAGGATTCAACGTGAGACATTCTAGTCAAAATCTCAAAATTTAAAGGCTGGCTTCTATATTTAGGCCTGCAATAGCTTCCGTTTGTAGAAGATTTTAAAAAATATATATGTTTTTAAAAAATTAAATTAATACTTTTTAATATTTTTTTATAATTTTAATGTAATAATATAAAAAATAACAATATATCTTCAAACAAAATATACTATTAAAAAACACCAACCACGCCATGCATCCACTTAAGGTTTTGCTCAATCCAAAAGTACTTGCATGCAATATAATAACAGCAGTCATAATAATGCAGTAGAAGTTTCGAGAACTTTTAGTTAACATCCAATCAATTTGCCATGTCAAAAACAAAATAGAGATTCTGTGACGCGCACCCATACCACTGGCTATTTCTGGTGTGACGCTGTGGTGCTTGCTCTTGCTGTGACAATAGATTTTCCTCGTCTACCCACAGAGGAAGATAAGCACGCCGGCATCAGGAAGCAACTTAACCGCCAAACTATAAAGAGAATTCAAGCACAGTGCTAGTTCCCTGCCTTTTCGTTTCATAGGTTTTAAAGGACAAAAGTTTAAGTTAGACATCTATTTGAACCAATAGGATCCCGCAACGTGTCATTCCCATGGTAATAGTAGGTGCTAAGAAGTTTACTGGGCCCACAGTTGTGCTTACGTAAGCTTTCGTACATCAGCATAAACATAAACGAGTTAACAACAGTGATAACTTCAAATCGATCCTCTAACTATAGAATTAGTTTCAATCAAATCCCCTAACTACCAAACTAAGCAAAGTTACCCAAAGTATCCCACCCTTGTCAGTGTTCTCCACACCCTTCGTCTCAATTCAACAACCCCTCTAACAAGCCTGTTCTTATCACCTGCATTGTTAGGGTTGTACTTTGGACATAAAAAAACATCCATGATTCGGCTTAATTCAATGAAATTTGTAAAATAGTTTCAAGTAGTTCTTTATAAGGTTGCAACATTTCAAGAGATAGAGAGTGACATATATGCTATGAGCAAGATAGAAATAGATATTTTTTTGTTGTTGTTGGTGTCCAAAATATAACTATCACAAGTAATGCTTTCGAAAACATGTTTTTTTAATGAATTTCTTAAGCTGAAACTGGAGTAATATTCCTTGAATTGGTTGACGAGGGATGTCATTGAAAGTGGCTTCATGATGGGGGACTTATTTGAAGTTATCCCTTGATCATATTACTTAAACCGTCTCCCTATTTATTTGAGAAATTCTTTTTCTAGTATATGGTTTGTTTTTTGGTTTTAAAAATATTTTTGAAAGGAGTTAAGTTTTTAATATTTTAAATTAATTTTTTGATGTTTTTATATTATATTCATGTGTTGATATTAAAAATAAATTTTAAAAAATAAAAAAATATTATTTTAATATTTTATTAAATAACCGAATTACCCGTACGACAAGCAGTATTTGCACTTTCCTTTGTCTGCACTTCTCAGGGGTAAAAAGCCTATATATAGCGCTCCAGGAGTGCTCTTGCTTTCTTTCATGGTTGAGGCCTGCCTGTCGATTTATTTTAATCTCGACAAACTCTTGGTAAGACTTGTCATTTTCTGTACATGTATAATTAACAAAACCTTGTTCATTTCTTTAGCTCTCTCTCCCTTCTTGTTCCACGGACAAACATCACTCCTGAGTTTGTTACACAAACATTTCTATCTAATATTTAAGGTTGTGCTATACTGGTGTGGTTTTGATTTCAACGTGTGACAAAGAGGTTTCATTATTAATTATTTCTTGGATTTTTTCTCCCGGGCTCTGGCTATTTGTGTACTTGTAGTAGTATACATTCCTCTTTTGACTAGTGCTCTCTAATTGTTCAGGAAGCTCGCTGTCTAAGCTGTCCCTACTTAAGGAAAACACCCGCTTACCTTCTCGCCTAATCCTGTGGGTATGTTTTGCTTTCTTTCCTTCTAATCTGCTAGTTGGATCCGTCTAATACGTTGTAACAAGCTTGCGTTGGAGAGTTTTGATAACATTTTGTTTGATACTTTATTAGCAAGTGAGTGAACAGAAGCAATACATTTGCTTCTTGAAATTCTGGATTTAACTTCTACCTTTTAGGATTACTGTTAGTTTCAAATTACAACGCTCTTGTGTTGATTTTTTATGTCTCTGAAACAATTCGCATGAAAAATCAGTTAATGGAGAGGGAAAAAGATGCATCATTCTCTTGGTTTTGTCTGCTTTTCTTATTTCTAATGACCCGTCTTAAATTTGTATTGGTGTTAATACATAGTCACCCTGATCTATTTTCTTCTTCTCCAAGAATCTGGGTTGCCTAGAGCGCTCATCATCACTATTAACTTTCCTATTAAATTGCACCTGTATTTGAAAATCAAGCTGCATCTAATCAGTTGTTTTCTTTTCTTGAAAACCAATCAAATGTATTCTTAAACCCTATGAGAATCATCGGCTTTCTACGGTAATTGAAAACCAACAAACTGTATTCTTAAATACACACTCTGTGTTTATTCTGTTATTATGCAAACCTCTCATGTCATTCCCATACACAGTCACTGCGTTAGCATACGAAGTAGTTTTTTTTAATTAACCTCAAGGCATGTTTGGAAAGTTTCCATGTATGAAAATTCCAAAAATTCCAATTCTGATTATGTTCCAATCAAAATTGAGGTACTGTACGATCATGCATCACTAATTCAGTGCTCTATGAACTGCAGTAAAAGTTAACTAGACAATGGCAAAGACAATTAGCTTGTATGGTTTTCCTACTGTTGAACCTCCAGATGACATAAAGGAATGTCTGGAAGAATACTCTGGTGAAGGTACAGTTGTAGCTGTTTATGTTGCACAACCAAAAAGTGTAGGGTCAAGAACAAGTGCTATAGTTGAATTCACAACCACTGAAGCTGCTCAAAAGATCAAGCTCAAGTCCTTAGATGATGAAGGTCTATGGTATGGTAATTCTTATCTGAAAGCGCGGGACGTGTATCACGATACTGTTCCAATGAGAAAGGCCTTTCAGACTCAGTATAGCATGGATAACATAACACTGCACTTCGGATGTCAGGTTTCAAAGGAAAAATTCTCAGTTCTTTGGACTCAAAAGGATGTTTCGGTAAAATTTGGTGTTGAGCTGAGGAAATTCCAGTTCTTTCTGACGTATCTTTCAGAAAAATACAAGCTCGAGCTATCATATGAGAACATTTTGCAAATTAAGCTGCATCGAACTTCTCGAAGAACTAAGAAAATTCTTCTCGTCCAGGTTTGATAGTTTAAATTCCTCCCTAGAGTCTTTGAAGGTAATTATCAAATGTTAAGTTGTGTGTTTTAAATGGTATATTTGTGAATCATTATGAGAGCCATGACTCACATGCTGCACATTTTTCTAGGTAGTATTTAGCAACCCTTACACACAAATATCTATTCTAGGCATAAGATACATCCAGCTGATGTTCGTAATCTTATACCAACTTAGCCAAAAACAAAAAATGAAGAAAAACTCTATCAGCAATAAAATAGACTGTAGATGCTGATTCAAGCCACTTCTAACATAAATGTAGTGTTTGTCTCTGGCTATGAAATGACTCCTCGATGAAAGTGTTTATTGTTTTATATATCAAAGTTTGGAAAACTTGAGAGTTTTGTTGATATTGTGAATCTGATTAGAATTCTGAAATGTTTTAAATTCCATTTCATACTGGATAACTGATGAAAGTTCGTAGGACACAAAGATTTGTTGCTGAATGAATTGTGCTACATGCCAACAACTTCCTGTATCGTATAAGATTTGGTATGAATTCTTGATGAGTAGATTGTAGAAAGTTCAAGCCTTCATTTTTTGAAATAACAACTCTCAAATGCTGTGGGGAAAACCTTGTGTATGCATGTTCTATTTAGTGAGTTTACAAAATGTTTATTCTGTTTATTCGTGTAATGGTTGTTTAACACCTTCTTCCTCTTTCGTTTGGTAGATGCTCGGAGGCCCCAAGATTTTTAAGAAAGAAACGCATAAGCTCAGCAATTTTAAGGAAGCTACTGATGATCAGTGGATTCGAGATGTTGATTTTTCTCCATCTTACTGCATAGGCCAATCTTCTGCTTTGTGCTTGGAGCTTCCGCGCAACATCCAACTTCCGAATTTGCAAGAAAATTTTGTCTGTTACAAAGAAGAAGATGAAGGCCGCTTCATTCTGGAAAAAGGATCGACCTTCTGTTGCAAGTCAGATCTTGTTCCTATTTTGTGTGCAGCTCAAGTATCTGAACTTCCATATGACATTGTGTTTAAAGTCAATTCCTTGGTCCAGCATGGTTGTCTTCCTGGACCAGCACTTGATGCAAGGTTCTTTCGTTTGATCAATCCATATAAAATTCATATTGCATACATACAACATGCCCTTGAGAAGCTAAGTCATTTGAAGGAATGCTGTTATGATCCTGCACGATGGCTCCAGGAGCAATACCTGAAATACCTCGCCACTGGCAGACTTCCTACACCTGCTATTGCTGTAGATGATGGGTTGATATTTTCACGTAGGGTTCAGATAACCCCTACTAAATTGTACTTCTGTGGCCCAGACGTGAATCTCTCCAGTCGTGTTTTACGCAAATATCCTGATGATATTGATAACTTTCTTCGGGTTTCTTTTGTCGACGAGGATCTTGATAAGCTTTTATCTACAAATATATCGCCACGGACATTTTCTGCAATTGAGGGGAGGCAAACCAACATTTATCAAAGGATACTGTCAGTTCAAAGAAATGGCATAACTATCGGATCTAAGAAGTTTGAGTTTCTTGGTTTCTCACAGAGTCAATTACGGGAGAGTTCTCTTTGGATGTTTGCTTCTAGACCTGGGCTAACAGCAGCAGACATTAGAGAATGGATGGGTGATTTTCGTGAAATAAAGAATGTGGCCAAATATGCTGCAAGGCTTGGCCAGTCTTTCAGCTCATCGAGGGAAAGTTTCAACATTGATAGGCATGAAATAGAAATTATTCCTGATATAGAGGTTAAAAGCGGTGGAGTCAACTATGTTTTCTCTGATGGTATTGGAAAAATTTCAGCAGAATTGGCAGATAGCATATCTCAGAAACTTGGCATTAGAAGTTTTACTCCTTCTGCCTTTCAGATTAGGTACGGAGGCTTCAAAGGTGTTGTGGCTGTTGATCCTACTTCATCAATGAAATTATCACTGAGGAGAAGTATGTCGAAGTACAAATCCACTAACACTAGCTTGGATATTTTGGATTGGAGCAAGTATCGGGCTTGTTTTCTCAATCGTGAAGTGATCACTCTTTTATCTACCCTTGGGGTTACAGATCAAGTTTTTGAAAGGAAGCAAAAGGAGGCTATAGCTCAACTAGATGCTATTTTAACCGATCCAATAAAAGCACAGGAGGCACTTGAGTTGATGGCTGCTGGAGAGAACGCACATGTTCTGAAGGGAATGCTTGCATGCGGTTATAAGCCGGATGCAGAGCCATTTCTATCAATGATTCTGCAAACATTCCGCGCATCGAAGTTGCTTGATTTGCGGACAAAATCAAGAATATTTGTTCCAGAAGGAAGAGTAATGACGGGATGTCTGGATGAAACGAGGACGTTGGAATATGGTCAAGCATTTGTCCAGTATTCTCGTGCTAGACGTAGGAAGTTATATGATCATTTCAAAGGTGGCAAATCAGACACAGCCATTTTTAGGGGAAAGATAGCTGTTGCAAAAAACCCCTGTCTACACCCAGGAGACGTGCAGATCTTAGAGGCTGTGGATGTGCCGGCTTTGCATCACATGGTGGATTGCATCGTTTTCCCTCAAAAAGGAAAGAGGTGAATTTCTTATTTTCTTATTGTTTTTTAAATACTCTTATTTGCACTAGTCATTCTAAAGCATCACAACTTGTAACTTGTTACAGATGTCCTGTTGTCTGTGTCTTTCACATTCTTTCTGGACTTGGTTGAAACGAACACTTCTCAACTTCTACGTTTATAGTTTTTTGTCAGTCAGACTTAACTACATGCTGCAAGATTTATTTTGTTGTTTCTTGGGAAACTCCGAGCTTTGCTCATGAAAACATCATTTACTTGTACTTTTGAATCTTCTGTAGTAGGCATGCTCTTGCACACGGGCTTAAATATTCTCGTTGTTATGCATTATATGTCTCTATGCATACATTGCTTTCTGATAGTAGTAAAATTTTGATCAGACCTCATACAAATGAATGCTCGGGAAGTGATCTAGATGGAGATGTGTACTTTGTATGTTGGGATTCTGATCTCATTCCTCCTCAGAAATTTCCACCCATGGATTATGCTGCACCACAAACTACGATTTTGGACCACGATGTTACAATAGAGGTAACTCTTCATTCAAGTGTGTTAACATTTATCAAAGGCGTCTCATTAATTACGAATCTTCAACAAGCAAACATTTTTAATCCTTTGTTTCAGATGTTCTTCCCATCATTTCTAATTTTCGCATAAATGAGCACAGGAATCATTTCCTGAACAGTAATATCATTAATTGCTTGGGTAGTTCGTCATTGCTCTGGAAAGAACTTTATAGAAAAGTTCTGTTTATTTGAATTCCTTGTAATTAATGATATGTTATATGGCACAGAGTCGATTCCCCCCCACCCCCCCAACCCTCTCACACACTCCCACACATCTGATTCGTATACTTGTAGAGACATTTTCCCTTTGCGTTGACTAGTTGACTGCAATGTTACAGGAAGTTCAGGAGTATTTTGCAGATTACCTACTCAACGACAGCTTAGGGATCATTTGCACTGCTCACGTGGTCTTTGCAGACAGTGAGCCTGACATGGCAAAAAGTGAAAAATGTATTAAGCTTGCTCAGCTATGCTCACTCGCTGTTGACTTCCCAAAAACCGGTGTGCCTGCTAAAATTCCTAAAGAACTACGCGTCAAAGAATATCCAGATTTTATGGAGAAGGATGCAGATAAACATCTTATCTATGAATCCCAGCGTGTACTTGGAAAGCTTTTTCGAGCTGTAAGGGACATCGCACCGGACACAAGTCCTATGGGATCCTTCACTAGGAAAATGGCAAAGCAGTCTTATGACCCTGACATGGAAGTTGATGGATTTAAGGATTATATCAACGATGCTTTCTATTACAAAAGTGAATACGACAACAAGCTGGGGAACATGATGGACTATTACGGGATCAAAACTGAGGCTGAAATAATCAGTGGTTGCATCATGAAATTGGGAAGATCTTTTGATAAGAAAAGGGACTTGGATAGTATTCATTTTTCTGTAAGTTCCTTGAGGAAGCAAGCTAGAGCCTGGTTCAACGAGAGCGGCTCAGAGGAAAGCCCTGATGATGTTTATCGAAAAGCATCAGCTTGGTACCACGTCACATATCATCCTCGTTTTTGGGGCCGCTACAACGAGGGAAAGGATGGAGTTCATTTCCTCAGTTTTCCATGGTGTGTTCATGACAAACTTTTTGAGATTAAGAGGGGCACGACATCATTGGTGCACCAGTTCAATCGAATACCGAGCTTTCATGTAGAGATCGGAGACTAGAAGACTTCCCTTCTGTCCTCTCGCAGGCGTGCTCCTTGCCTCTTTTATTACGACGAAGTATATATTTATTTGCCTATAAAACTCAAAGCCTGTGCGTGTTTGATATTTGTGTGACTACTTGTCTTTAGCTTACTGTTATTTGTGTGTATTGTCTACAGCATTGTTGTGTGAGGAGTGGTTTGTTATTGGTTTACGTTAATTTTCAGTGGTTATAATGCATGAAAGCTGTAATCAGAACTGGAGATATATTTCTAGCTTCTGTTATTGAATAAATGGTTGGTTTGCCTTTTTCTATGGAAATTTCTCGGCGTCATTGTAAATGCCATCCCATCATCTGCCAAGTGGCATTCAAAGAAAACATCGATCATCATGATGTATGCTGCACGTTGGAAGAAATTAAACTCTTTTGCTTGTCTTTTATGCAGCGTTCAATAGGCATGGATGAAGTTTTACACACACACACACACCCCATCAGCATGAACTTAATTTGTAGTCTTCTTTTTCAATATTTTGTCATTGCAAGATCGACTATGAACTTTGTAGTCTTCTTTTTCAACATTTTTATGCCAATAACATCGACAATGAACTTTCATTCATTCAATATGCCTGGAAGAAACCTTTTTTGTTTGTCTTTTCTCAATAAACCGACTCATGAAGAGACGTACACTTGTCATTTTTTATTTCCTAGATTTTTCTTTATTTTTTTAATCATTTTTAATTGTTGATTAGATTTTCTTAGTAGGAGTCGAAAACCATTTGTGATCTTTCAGCGAACCACTAACCGACTCATGAATTAATAAGAACGAAAATCGGTGCGCGTGAAAGGTGGCTTGTTGATGCGGAGGAAAAAAAATATACAAATTGACGGAAAATGAGTATATAGAAAGAAATGCGCCACATAAAAACATCCAAAATAGAATAAGCAGGTATGCTACTCTGTCCAAAAAGGAAAATGGCAAAAAGCATCAACTATGCAAACCTTGTAGTAACTGTTTTGTCTTGTCGCTTGACAAAACCTTCTAGAGAGAAACAGAACGAGAATAAATACATGCTCGATCGAGGCTTCACTTCTCAAACCACACCAAGATCGATGAGCAGCAAAGCAGAAATCGGATTGCTGGGATCGTTGCCAGTTATGAACGGTGGAAATGGAAAATACAGCTACGCCAAAAACTCCACCTTACAGGTTTTACTTCAAAAAGTTGGATATATTATTTATACTTTTTATAATTAACGGCATTTTCATGTTGAGTTTATTAGCAAAGCTCTGATACCTCTTATAATGAGCTTAGCGCAGCGCAATTTGTGTACTAAACCAAGGTTATTATACCACTAATTATTGCACAATAGTAGTATAAATATACTACTTCACACAATCACTACAAATAATTATATCACACTCACTCTCATTCTCACACACCACACCTAAGTTTAATAAACCCGTATATGAGTTATTTCTAGCTCTCCTCACTTGGTTTTCTCTGCACCACACTGACTCGATTGATGGATGCTAAAAGGGGAGAGGGCCTCACTATTTCTACTAGCTGGTTAACATATAAAACAGAAGTAAAAAAAAACGGTGTGTTAAGTCATTTTCCGGCAAGTAGAGGTCGGTGCATTAACTCACCTGTCCTTAGTCCGTAGCTACAGTTCGTAGGATGAGATTTTGCATGTCAAGAAGTTTACAACATTGTCATGTGAGGGCAAAGCTTCCATGACAAAGTTGCTGGTGCAATTTAATGCCCGTGTTGACTTTCAACAGCTTATGCTTTCAAACATGTTAGCAATTCATTGATATTTAAGGACCTCAATTTTTGTAGTCAATTTAAAATTGGCAAGTGTTACATATAAAACACAATTTCTTTTCATAAATATGAAGTAAAAATTAAATTCAAAACTATATATCTAGATGAACTTAAGTACATCAAAATCTTACTTCTGCAGAGAAAATCAGCAAATGCTGTGAGGGAAAAAATTGATGAGGCAATTGCAGAGAAACTTGATATGGAAACCCTATGTTCTAGCGGCAAGTCATTTCATATTGCAGATTTTGGATGTTCAACCGGACCCAATACGTTTATAGCAATGCAAAATATACTGGAATCTGTAGAAAGGAAATACAAATCCCAGTGCCCTACTAGTCAAATTCCTGAATTCCAAGTATTTTTTAATGACCAGGCATCGAATGATTTCAACACCCTCTTCACCACTCTCCCACTGAATAGGCAATACTTTGTAGCCGGTGTGCCTGGGTCTTTCCATGGTCGGTTGTTTCCTGATAGCTCTCTTCATTTTGCTTATTCCTCTACCGCACTACACTGGCTCTCAAAGGTGCCAGAAGAATTGCTAGACAAGAACTCTCCTTCGTTTAATAAGGGAAGGATTTACTATTCGAATACCCTGGATAAAGTTGTTGATGCTTATTCTTCTCAATTTGCCAAGGACATGGAAATCTTTTTGGATGCTAGAGCAAAAGAGCTTGTCGCTGGAGGAATGTTGGTGATGACGATGCCTGGCCAGCCAAATGGAATCCCTTGTTGCCAAACAGGGATGGGAATTACTATAGATTATTTGGAGTCTTGCTTCTTGGACATGGTGAACGAGGTGAGTACTCCTCCGAAATAAACGCACTACTATAGATATTTCATTCGCAGTTCACTTGCTAGAACTCGTTAAAAAAGAGCTTTTTTTTCCCCTCAAAACATGTTCGTCAAACATAAGGTTTCGGCAGTTTTGTGTGGGTTCGTTGTAAGGAAAATAATCTTGAAAACTGAATATTTTATAATAAAAAAATGAATATTTTCTATTGCATCATATTTGTGTTAAGAGGGAAAAAAAACGAACAGAATCTAATATGAAGTACGGAGTAGAGTTCATGATAATGTATATTGTTTTTTTTCCCACAAAACGAACATAATCTCAAAATCTACTATGAAGTACAGTGTGTTGGGAAATCCGACCGGTGATGTACTGATATTTGCTCATAGGAGGCCAAGCACACTGACACAATATTTAACGTGGTTCGGCAAAACCGCCTACATCCACGGGAGAAGTCAATATATTTAGAGATAGAGAAAAAATACAAAACAAATACATGGAGGAGGAGGATTACACCCTCTCATACTCAACTCTCACCTCTCTTTGCTGCACTTGCAGCTGCTGCAATGGCAGCAGCCTTGCTGCCATTGCAGCTCTCTCTTTCTCTCTACTCTCTTCACATCCTCACAAAACTCTTCACACATTTTGCTCTCTAACATATGCCTCTATTTATAGGCATTCATGGAGGCTTTTCTTCAACAAAGGTGGCTGCCAACTCCAACTTTTCTTCAACAATGGTAGCTGCCAACCTTTGACATCTTGTATGAATGCACATGTTTGGTGCAATACCAAATGGTTGTTGCACATTAATGGCAACCAACCTAACACAGTGTAGATCTAGTTCATGATAATGTATGTTGTGTTGTTATTGTTAAGGTTGGAGCATTATTTGACTTCCATGCATGCATCTAATAAATTCAACCCCAAATGGTCGCTATCTACAGGGTATAATTAGTGAAGCTAAAGTGGACTCTTTCAACTTGCCAATGTATGCGGCAACTCTGGAAGAGATGAAAGAGTTAATACAAAGAAATGGGTCTTTTAACGTTGAGAAAATGGAGTTGACAATGGCAAACGGAGAATCAAATCCTCAAAGTTATAGCTCTTTCTCGGGGCGAATACTCCAAATGCATTTGAGAGCTGGGATAGAGGAAATAATCAGTAAACATTTTGGAACTGAGATTATTGATGACTTGTTTGATCGCTATGCTATGAAAGCTGAGGACTTTTCCCATCGTCTGCAATCAAGCGAGAGGAAAGGAGCTCTATTGTTTGTCGTTTTGAAACGCAAATGATGCGTGTTCAAGTGCTTGTCATTCATGCAGGCTTTCTCTCCTGCTAATTTAATTCTCCATGAGTGTTCATTTATTTTCTGCAACTTTGTCATATCTTATTATTGTACAATAAGAATAGCTTAATCGTTTGCAAACAATTATTATGGATTCATCCATAGTTACTAATCAATCGATCAACCTCTCTTAATAGTCCAGCTGGGTGAAAATAATAATAATTATGCCCACTCTCTTTTTCTTTGTTTTAAAAAAATTGCAGTTTACATTCCAGATGAGTTTGGTTTTTAAATTTGAAAAAAAATATATAATTACTATTATGTATAATATATTACAAATGTAATGTTTTGTATTAAAAGAGATAGGAAAAAGCTAGAAAACCCTTGAAGGTTTAGATATAGGAATAAATTAAATGAGTAGTACAGTAATAATTCAAGAAACTTGATAAATATAAATAGAAAAAAAAAAAGAGAACTGTGTTTTTAGAGTGAAAAACTGACAAGAAAAGAGAAGAAAAAGGAAGGAAAAAGAAGAGAAAAGAAGAAAATTAGAAGGGAACTAGAAAAGAATTGAAAAAATAAGTTTAAAGGTAAGATTTAGATTGCTAAATATACAAATATATGTTAATTGAACTTTAATTTTAGTTTTGATGAATGTTAGGATTTTGAAAATTTATATTTAGGGTTTAATTGATGAATTAAATAGAATATTATGGGGTTGATTGTTGTGGGTAATTGATTATTTAGTTGATTATGAAAAATTATGATGATTTTGAGTTATGAATTGTGTAAATAGTGAAATTAAGTTAGAAATCTGAAAAGAAAAATAGGTTTTATGTTGAAATAATTCTAGGTTAGAGGTTGAAGATGACAAGATTTTGGTTTGGTCTCTTAATTTGTAAAAATTATAGTTTAGTCTCTAAACTTTGAAAATTTTACAAAATGATCCTTGAAGCATATTCCGAGGTTCAAAACAGAATAAAATATGAATTATGAACAGAATTCTTGTATAATTATGAAATTTTAACACTTTCAATTTGATCCTTTAATTTGACAAAAATTACAACGACCCTAAAAATTTGAAAAAATTCCAGAATGGTCCCTGAAGCATAATGAGATGTTCTGGAAAGAATTGAGTATTTAATATGTTTAGAATTTCAATATAGTTAAGGATTTATGATATTTTTAATTTGGTCCTTTAATTTGATAGAAATTACAATTTGACCCTAAAAAATTTAAAGAAGATTCCAGAATGGTTTCTGGAGCATAATAGGATATTATGGACAGAATTGAGGATTAAATATGGTCATAATTTTAGTATAGTTATGGATTTATGATATTTTTAGTTTGGTCCTTTAATTTAACAAAAGTTACAATTTAACCCTTAAAAATATGATAAATTTCAGATTAATCCCTAGCTATAATATTAGCCTTTTCAGATTGGTTTCATGAATAATTGAGGATTATTTAGTGAATTATTATCAATTTTATTCTTTGTTTTATTATAAATTAACTTTTGAGTTTTTGAAAAAATTGACTAGTTAATTCAAAAACATATAGGGTTACAGAATATACCCTTATTTAAGTGTATTAACTAGGTTAAATATTCTTTCAAGTTAATTTTTAAATATATATCTTTTGTATTCAAATAATCTTAATATTCTAATAGCAGAACGTCAGTAAGATTTTCTTCAATGTCTGCTTTTGACTTTTATTTGCTTTTGAGTCAGGTGAGTGGATAATTTTTTATATGCATGAGAAATATTATAAATATTTGATTTATTAATATAAATTGGATCATGTTTTTTGATAATGTATATAATGATTATTATCCTTGTTATGATAAAGCATAATCAATTGTTGAATCTGATTTTTTGATATGAACCAATATATATTTTGAATTAGTTTCTGAATTGATAGTTTCTCATTTAATTGTTATCATGAGTTGAGCCTTGAGATATAGCTATATTTGTTTGATTATGATTATAAATACATGGTATGTCAGTCAAAATACTCATGCTAACAAGGTTGTGTCAATCTTTATGCACTTCGTATATAAATCCTAGTTGGTCTGAGAAGCCACCAACCTGTGTGGATTGATCATTACACAGCACGGAGCTCCATGCTCATTGCATTTTGATTTTCTAACGAGTTTTACTTTATGATATTCTTGTTATGACCTATTTGAGGAACCTTACTATAAGAACCTAAAGCCAATTGTATATGCATTTCTTATTGTTGTATTACCTAATGTGTATGTGTATTAAACATTATCTACTCACTGAGTTGTTGAATTTACGCTCTCATTATTTATCATTTTACGGTTTATTACTTGATAGTATGCTACTTTTGTTGAACCTTCCGAACTTGCTTTTTGGTTGAAATTTATAACTTGCTTTTATGTTTAGTTAGTGCTTCAAAACTATAAAATTATATTAACTCTTGTATTAAGAGAATTCAATTATACTATAAAATTAATTTGTTATTAATATTGCGTCGAACTCTGATTGAGTTATTTAATAGATAAGTTTGTATGTAAGTTTAAGTTCATATAACTATGGAATCTTGAAGAGAAATCTTGTTTATATGCTAGTTATGGATCTAGAAATCAAGTCGAGTCGTGATAACAAACATCTACGAATGATAGTTAACAAAGATTTCTCTTTATTTCATTACTGTTGTTTTTTCAAACCCTGAAGAAAATCTCAAATTAATTTCGCTTATATTTTGTACAAGACATCAAAAACATTTCACACAGTTGATGGGGGAAGGCCAATGAAGATGCTGCGTTGGCAATGGGCAAAGGAACAGCCATGAAGGAGCTAATGGATCTTTCCCTAGTTGAGTTGGACAGACGTTGCAGGCATAATATAGATTACCGCTCGTTGGTTGTATAGAAATGATGGTGGCACGATTGTTGAGCCTGGAAGAGGCGGAAAAACGCGGGATATGCACTAGATGATGACTTGAAAATTGGTCCAAGCAATTCAAGTTCCAATAGATATTCAAGTGTTTCCACGGAATTGAATGTTGAACCACATCCATTAGGGTGATGCTTGTCCTCAATTGTAACGCCCCTGCTGAGGAGCCACATGGAGTGATGCTGGTGTTACCACATTCTTGCTTTTGAGCTTCAGATACTATTCCCTGTGATGGAAATTATTGACCATTTATCAAATAAATGTAAAATTTTATGGGCATAATAATCTTAAAAGATTAAACCTGAATATTACTCATTAGCTTAATTACCTCTTTCACCATATCAATGAAGCTCGGTGACATACACTCGAACATAAAGCCATTTTGTAGCTCAGAATAAAGCATCCCGTTAGGGATACCCAGTGAGCATGCCGTTAGGGATACCCTGTGAAACTATCACCATCATCCCTACAGGAACAAGCTCTTTAGATCTTGCGTTCAAAAAGTTCTTTTAAGTCCATGGCAAATTGAGATGCCTACGCATTTGCAACTTCTTTTGGTGCATTTGTGTAGTGAATTCTTCCTCTATTCCACAAAGGGGGATTCTTGTCGAACTCTTATTCTGGCAGCTTAGACAGACAATAATGGAGTGAAATAGAGCAGTGCACAAAGTGGAGAAAGGACTCAGGAAATAACTGATCGTAGAATGAACCTAGCACACCAGCTGCAAAGTATTGCCTTTCTTGTGGGAGATTGTTAAATAGAGTGTTAAAATCGTTAATTGGTTGATCATTGAAGAAAACTTGAAATTCTGGAATTTGGAGGTATGGAATTGCAATTCATACTTGTGCTTGATAGCTTCAAGCAAATTTTGATCATAGAAAAGGTGTTTGGTCCTACCAAACATCCTAAATCTGCAAGACGAAATGTGTTTGAAGCAATTGGAAGATTCTTAAAGTCCAATTTCTTAGCAATCTCCTCATCAATTTCTTCTTTAACTATATTTGCGCTTCATCTCCGGAAAAAAAAATGTGCCAAGTAACTCGTGATCAGATTGACGTTACCATTCTAGTAAATGAATCTTGTAGGACATGGCCATATACGTAGTCTTGCAAGCAGATGCATATTAAACATTATAAATATAGAGAGCAGTTGCATCAAAACTCCCTTATTAGCATTCCAATCATGAATAGAAATTTAATAAGAGGGCTTTAAAAAGAAAATAAGATGTGAGGAAAGCCAATACATGAGTTAATCAGCAAATTAAGGCAATGCCTGCAAGTAGGAGTTCTTGTAATAGCTTTAAACACCATCTCCACCAACCTTAGGAGGTGCGTTGTCTCCGGTTTTGACTTTTTTTTAATCTGTGCCAGTGTTTATAAATTTGCTGTGAAATTGTGCCTATATGCTCTGTATGTGAGAGAGTTTACCAACTAAAACAAAAATGTCAACATCGAAAAGTGGTGACCTTTGGAGATAGTTAAAATGACAAGTGAACTGTATCTGTATGCTGTCTGTGTGAGAGTTTACTAACCATCAAAGAATTACACAGCATATACGTGTTTTTTGGGCATTGATGATGCGACTCCATGTTTTATAATAAGAATCCACTCAATAGAGTTATTTAAACTTATAACGACACTGTTTAAGGAAGTGTAATTATCAACTGAGAAATGGTAATACAATTTAGTCCTTTTTTCACCCCTTCAGCATATAAAAGAGTGATTTATTAGGAGCTAGAACAGTCAGCAGTATGCACATGCGCACACTGCAAACCAACATGTCTAAAATGAAGCTGCAAGATCTCATTCCACGGAAAATTAATTATCTATTGCGGGTATGCACTCGAAATGATTCATAGAAACTCTGTTTGGAGACACTTCAGTGATTGTGTTCTCTGCAGAATCTTATGATAAAAACTTTGATCAAATATTTGTGAGGTGAGCAGTGAAGCCATTGTTACTGAACTTAACCCAGCAAGCTCTGTTTCCCGAGAGCCTTGATAATAACAATTAGGAAAAAAAAATCTTTAATAATATTCGAGTGAAAAGGTCCTGATATTAACAAGTTCTGGGTAAAGAGGAGTTTTTTGAACTCCTTTAATAAATGGCATGTAAACCGGTTTATTATTTATATTCAGAAAGTCATTAGTTAACTTCAAATCATATATATAAAAGCTTCCTTTACTTTAGTGTAGGTTCGTAAAATTTCTATCTTTGAAAAAAAAAATAGGTGTGGACAATAGAATAATTTTGTCCTCGTCTCTATTTCATAGAAGATTTTATTTACCTTTATATTATCTTCATTTGTATATCTATTGTTTTGAATATTTCATGGAGACATTTTTTTTCTATCTCTTTTCATTATGCATATTTTAATAACAACAATTTTTCTGGAAAAAAATTACAAGAATTTAAAGTAAAAATGTGTGACCTGTCCTAATAGTTTTTTCTAAATGATTAATCTTTTATAAACGAACTTCACAAAATAAAAATAATCATAATAAGTTTAAAGTACAAAAGACACGGGTTTGTATGCTTGCCGTTTTCTTTTTAAAAATTGATATATATCAGATGTTAGGAAAAGTAGATAATTCTTTCTTCTATATTAAGGTTGTCCCCGGTGTCTTTTTTTAACATGGATATATTGACAATTACTAAAAACAATTCAGTGCAAACTGAAAAATGAAGGAAAGAAGGGTGTTGATCCATCAACCTTCACTCGCATTAACAAATTTCCATATACTTGATTTCTTGTATTGTTTCGTATATGCAAAAAATAATAATTACATTACTGTAAAGCCACTATTCTATGTACATATTTGTGGCAAGGAAGACATTTAGAAGTTCAGTTTGAGTTCAAAAGAGAAGATCCACACTAGGAAGTTTGTCCTGATTTTTTTTCATTCTTTCATGAATAAATGTTTAATAAGGAGAACTTAACCTGCAAGCTTATTTTCCCTTTATCCAAGTCCAGCCTAGCCCCTGTTACCAGCCAGTGCCCTGGACTGTCCTGTGGCCCTCTACACAACTGTGACGTATCTACGAACTTCAAAAGCTTTTGTGTTTGCACTGGTACTGGAGGCCCTGATGGAAATACACTGGAATCCACCACCACAGTCTTAGGTGTCTCTTTCACAGGATTGCCTGTTAACGACGTGCTTATGGCAGAGAAGAGGCCAGATTTCTGCGAAAATCCAGAGGAGCCTTGTGCCCAGCTTGACTGAACTATATAAGAACATGAAACCTTGGAGAACAGTAACCGAAGATGGAGGACACTCTTCGAGTTATGATTCTTTTTCTGAAGTTTAGCTCCTGTGACAATGTAAGCTACATCTTTTGTAGTACTCCATCTGGGGTCATATTTTACTGGTGCTGTGCATACGTGGGTAAACTTTTTTCTATTTATAGCTTCAAAGTATCGTTCGTTATCCATGTCATCGGACCCTCGCCATAATTGCATGCTGTCATCTATCTTGTTTGCAAGAATTGTTGGTGTGTTTGTTAGGTGTTGGAGGTGTATGGCTAACCTGAAAAGGGGATATGTAGGCCTGATTAACGCTAATCATAAGGCATATATGATAAAGACCATGCCACATTGCCACAGAAACGTGTTCATCCTCCAATTGGCCAAGAGAAACGATGGCCGTGAAAATTCTTAAATTTCTAGAGGATTATTTTAAAAATGTTCATATGTTTTTGACTGTTACCTGTTGCATTTCATCCCTTCAAGATAAAATCTCATTCCAGTTACTGGTCTCTTTCCAACTGTAACCTGTATGGCCAGAGCATATTTTAGTAAAAACAGGCACTAAATTATATGAAAATTCGTACAAGGAAATGACAGATTTAGCCGCTACCTGACTAGTGTTCACATATAGTTTAGGGCCCAGAAAGTTCAAGTGAAGAGCTGAAGATGAACTTGCCACATTTGTGGAAGGGCCTAGTGGCAGGTCATTGTGAACAGGGGCCCAACTCTTGTGAGATTGGAAGTCAAGAAAATAAGGCAGATCAGATAAAGGAGGCTTGTCTGCGATCACATAAGAAGGAAAAATCAGTTTCACGCGAGTGGATTCAGCAAATGCAACATGCTAATTCTACTACAGTGCTTATTATAGCATTGCAGTAAGAGAGACTACAACGGGCACACTTACATCTAAGATACAGATTGATAGCGTGAGACAAGAAACCTCTGCCAGGAACATCTTTAAGGAGAGACGTTATGGATATGAAGCTAAAATGAATTGCATCGGGCATGGAAGAAACTGTTGGAAGCCACTCAAAGTGACTACTTACTGATGGATCACCTCCCTTCTTGGCATATAGAACAGTGATTCCCTGCAAAAATCAACTCCCTACTTCAATATGAGCTTGAATAATTTGCAATGTTTTTTTTTTTTTCGAAAAATTAGCTCTCTCTCTTGTTCGACATGTGTTATTTCCATAAGTTGTTAGTGAAAAATTATATAGAAAGAAAAATAGATATTAGGGAACTTATGCACATCCACATTGTGATGGTATCCGCTATGAAAATAAATGTGGGCTGGGGACGTTGGGTCCTATGGGCCATGAATCATGAGGAATGTTGAATTATATTTATAGCTACCCATTAAGTTCCTCATATTCCAAACCGGTGTCAATAATCAATAACGTGGTGCCATGACTGCATTAGAATTTAAAAACGATCATTTGCAAGAGTGGAACATACATCTTTTGTGTTGCTGACAGAAGAGAAGCTATCGAAGGCAACAGGTTGTGGATCAAAGACATTGAAAGCCTGCGGTGCCTGCAATTCATAGCCCAGATGAATCATTAGGACAATGTTAGGATAGAAAAATCTTACATAAACAAACAAAAGATTTACATGGTAGGGGAGGGGATCGATTAACGTAACCTTAGACATGTGTTCTCTTGCTTTTGGAGTAAAATTGCACGTCCCTGAAAACAACTGATCACCAAGGTCATCTAAATGTTTCTTCAGCTCTGATGAGCCCACATTGGACGATTTGTCTTGCCTGACCAGAACCACGTCATGGCCACCTATGCTCAACCCCACAATAATATGTGTCCCGTATTTTTCAATGAACCTGTCAGGCATCATAATTTTGATGACATCAAATGTGGTTTACAAGTTCCACGAGTTTGGTTTGCGTAGCTACTTCGTCTACCAAACCCTCCAACGTGCATTGAACTAAACCAAGATTTCGAGTTCAATCAGGGTTTGGGAAACCACGCACGGTCACGTTTCTTCTTAAATTTTCAATTCTATGAACTTAATTAGAAAAAAATAAAAATATTTATAAAACATAGTGAGGGCGGGGTAGGGGGAATGGGAGGGTGGCCTATCACTCGTCTGAAAGTGGTTAGCACTTCAATTCCAAGCAAGTTGATATTGTTGACTACCTTGTTAAACTAGCGCGGAATAATTTCTTAGCATGTGTTTATTTGTCAGACGAGGGAGCTAGTCTTTTTGACAAAACAATAAGAAATTGCAATTAAATGAACACCCTTTGATTTGACTTGGTCTGTGGAGCTGGATTGACCATCTCTCTGAGTTTTTTCCTCGCATAAGCATGTGGCCAAACTTATTTTCCAGCACAGTTAAGGAGAATAATTTTCATTCTATATAAAAACAGTAGCTGTACATGCGTATGTATTTGCTACTTGCGTGTTTATATATTGTGCATCTTTTATATTTGTAATTTATAATTTGTGCATGTATTATATTTACGACTACCTGATTAATTATTTGAAGATAGTTTGAGAAGTAAGATTATCTTTTATTCTAATTTGGAGAGAGAGAAAAAAAAAAACTCTTAACTCTTTCCTTGTTTTAGCGAGAGTCAAAGTATTAGATCCTAGAAATTTGTCCTTTCTCGATCATTGAGCGTTGTTTTCATTTTATAAATCGGTCAATCTCACTCCATAGTTTATTTTTATTACTTAAATAGATGAAAATACCCCTAATCATATACTTGCGTGTTGCATTTATATCTCGAAAATATAGCTAGAAGTAGAAAGCCTTCCTTAGGTTGCCTTTTTATAATTATCTATAACCAAATTAAGTTTATTTAAAAGAATATTGTCACGCTTCTTTTTTTTTTCTTGTGTAAGATTTTTACTGTGTGTGTTTTCAAATGTAAAATCTTGAAAACTTGAATTTATATATATATATATTTAAATTTGAATGGGTTTTTGAATTTTAATAATTAAAAATACATATTTATATAAAATTCGGTCCTATTAAAATTAGATATTCCATAATTATATTGAAGATAAGGGATAACATGGTCTATTAATAAAATCTATTATAAATATGAAGTGGAATTAACAATTCATAAAGCGCAAATAACACCAATGACCATCATGAATATAATTAAATATGACCCATAAATATATCCGTGTGTTTGTGTCAATTACGCCTTTAAAATGGGTAATTTAGATATTGAATACTCAACATTTTTCTAATTTTATCTTTAAATATTATGTACAGTGTGATTTAAAAAAATAAAAAAACAGAAAAAGATGTTCAAATAAGTTCATGCCTAGAATGTGAAAGACCATAAAAATATATCATTTTTCTTGAAGATAATAATTTCAAACTTCAAATTCCTCTTCCAACAAAAAAGTCCATACTCAATTCTTCTTCCTATATTGCCATTTTATACATTTAAGAAAGATTACTATTCAAGGGACTTTTCTCTTTTACTATTTTTTTGAGATTTCTCATATAATTATCGTGGCAATTTTTGAATTTCTAGATTTTCTCATGTATAAAACACTCAATGCTTGTAATATAATTTTTCTTATACTATACTTTTGTTAAAGTTTATGAAGTATTATAAGCCACTTTTTACAAAGAAATTAAATAGAAAACTAAAATCATACAATGATCTTACTATAACATAGGGAAATTTTACAAGTCAAAAGGGAATGGCATGCTAAAATCGTCCGGCAAAAAGAAAGAAAGCAGCAAAGGGTCTTAAGGGTAAAAATAAAGAATTAGAAAACATAAAAGTCTAAATTCATGTTAAAAAAAATAATTTTTTATTTTTTTTTTCAAATTAATATGTTTTTATATATTTTTAAATCATTATATTAAAAATAATTTTTTAAAAATATATATATTTAAATATATTTTTAATAAAAAATAATTTAAAAAACAATCGTAATTATTATTCCAAACGAACTTTAAACGACTAAACTGACACAAAGTTTTGAATAGACTTCGAAGTTTGGCCCATCTTGGTCGACTGATTCAACTCTCGCATAGGTGCAAAGAAAAAGAAAAAAAAGTTGGTTTAATCTTTTCTTAGTCGAAGTTATCAAATCCGAAGCAAGCAAACAAGCAGAATTCTTTCTTTCTTTTTCGTTCATTGCATGTGTTTATAATTGTATATACTACTTTTTAGCACGACTATGTTCATTATTTTGTTCATAAAAAGAAAAATGAAGAGGATGAATACCTTGCTAGAGCACAGGGATCCCAAGACGATGGAACTGCATCTCTGACTTCATCACAGAGAACCAGCGGATACCGATCAATACGAAAATTGAACAGGGTTATGAAGCAACCATCAAGTGCCAAACATTTGGTGTCAGCTGCATCAGCTGCCCATGTTTCACTTTCAAATCCAAACATGGAGTTAAACAGCCCTGACGGGATTTTTCCTGGCACGGATGCTTTTTGGTTGAAGAACTCCGACATCTGCACTTTTTCTCTACTCATAAATTTATAACCCCATATTGCAAAATCAGTAACAAGAATTAAGAGCAAAAACTCTCTTGAAGACTAATAAAATACCTGTTGGAACTCAAGGATGTCTGACTGATATCGGACACGATCTCCTTTGTCACACTTTATATCAACAGAAACATCCTTGATGGCCCCAAAACCAGGTACCTCGAGCTCTTTTTTCTCTGCTTCATTAAGGAAAACTAGTCTTTTTTCTCCTTTGCAAAACTTGAGTCTGAAATCCGATGTCAAGTCAAATCCCCTTCCAAGGCTCTTCAGAGCCCTCTCCATTATCCCGTTGCTCGTCATGATCTCCTGTCTGTAGCTCCCTAGCTCGGTTTTTTTTTCTGTTTAAATAAAGTACTGTCTTGCTGTTGAAAATTATACGGGGTGAGAAAGAGCACTCAGTTCATGAAAGAAAATGTCAAGACCGCATATATTCTTGGGATCTCATTGGTTTTGTGAATTCACAAGTATGATTGGTCAAAACTATGAAGGGAGGATATTTATGAAATGGTACAATCTGCAAAGTACCTACGAAGCTTCATCGCCTTTTCTTGATTTGATCATCCAAACTTTGATTAATTAGTATTTATAGTACATACAGAGAAAGCAACCCTAGTCTGCTTTCACACACAAATGAATAGGAATTATTGACTGATTATAAACCTAGTCCTTATTGTTTACCAAACAAGTTACTAGTTCCTATCGTATTGAAAATAACTACTTGGTTACCTTAGCCATCCTCAACTCGGTGGCTTCTTCTTTCCAGAAATTTCCTCTTACCTAATCAAATTCTCTCATCTTATTCTCGTTTCTATTTTCCATCTCTCAAGCATAAAAAAAAACGAGAAAAGAGCATGAAATATTGAAATTGATAAAAGGACCAAATAACAATATAGGATTAAACATATATAACAATAATCTAGGAATTATTAAGTACCTTGAGAAATGGGAGTCAGTTGCTCTCCGGTCCTGCTGTGTACACTCATGACCTTGCCAGCGGCATGATATTTCTCTAACCTTTTTGCTTCAGCTGACGATACTGATAGATGAAAGGGGACAATAAGCCATACTGTCCTTAGTTATCCCAAAAAAAAGTAAAATAGCTCGTGATTCCAGGACACAAAATACTGTTTACCCGTGCTCTCGTGTATTTTAAAAAAAACTTTAAAAAATTAAAAAGTGTGAAGATTTTTTTTTATCATCTGCAATTTGTGTCTTCAGAAGGTTTTGTTCCGGAAGATTTGCATGCAACACTTGGGTAAACCCGTGTCGTTTAAACGGTTATAATACCTGCCACATGAATGAATGAGAAGGCGCGCGAGAGATGATTTTGCAGGGGTACCAAAAATAGAAACAATTAGCTTTCATTCCCACATCATTTAATTAATCATACAAGAAGCATCTCAACGAAAACAATAAGATATAATTGCATTCCATCCAACTTGATTATCTATAATTTTTATTAAATCTAGCTTTGATGTTTTATCCATGAAATAATTTAGCCAACTTGTTCACGCTACCTCCCATATATATGAATTTATTATCCTTGTCCTAATCCATGACGCTACCCAAATCATGTTTGAACATGTTAGAAAAAATTTAAATGACATGGATGTATTTGGAAAACCTATTTAGTTATACCATATTTTAAAACATGTGGAATTTTTAATTTGCATTTATTATAGAATAAAAATTCATTTTTTTAATCTAGTCTTTAAATTTTATTTTTTAACGATTTAATTTTATTTAAGAAGCATTTGATTTTAATTTTTTATAAAATAAAGGTATTGAAAGATAAGGAATTAAAATGAAAAATATATTTTTGGCATGTCATAAATATACTGGAAAAAAAATCTATATATATAATTTTCCTAAAAAATAAAAATACTTTACCCACCGGTTGGTCATATATCTAGTTAATAATCTATTACGTGTGCTGGCTGCAAGTGACTGCAACGCTGATCTTATGCACGTCGTTTCCGTGTGGACAACAAATTTTATTAAAATTTAGATCTACAAGGCAACACCTTAGAGCTTGTCGTATATATCAGGACACAGGAATACTGAAAAAATAACAGGGCATATGCTGGCAGGTGCGAATGGTCCTTTACCGGCACAATATGCTTACTGTGTCCTCATGTAAGTTTCTTGCAAATCCATGTAATTCCTTGATCTAGCAAGAAAGGCCTGATTGTTCCTCAATCTCCTCCCCGTGTCGAACGCGACTGAACTTTGAATATCTTCATGTTCGTTCCACTGAATCTTCAATAATTGATGGGAGGACATTTTTATTCTCTTGAACAAGTCGAAGTTAGATTTAAAGGGTTAGCGCATCATTAGGTTCATCATAATTAATCACCGATGACTTTGATTAAACTCAGAAAGGCCAGCTCTGTGGTAGAAAAGAAAGCTTCTTTCACACAAGTCAACATGAGAAATTTGAATCTTGTAAATATCCCTCTCTGGTTGTTTTGACTGATAGCAGCTCCGCGCACAACCAGAAAAGTTTTGAGTGGTTTCTCCCATGCAATCCCGTTTTGATTTCAGACTGTCAAAAATAATAAGAGCCGACATACGTTTTATCTATGAAAAAATTAGTAAAATGCCACTTCTTATTGCTAGCTACGGAAAAGACAAAGGTAGAATATTGTGGAAGCAGTCAAATCGTGGGTCACAATTAATGCAAAGAAAAACTAATTGAGCTGCTTGTATTCATTACATTATTCACCAGTCACATCCTTGGATAAAAAATAAATAAAGCAATTATAACATTTAACTTAGCTTTATTCTGCAACAGACGTCTTATCAAACTATTTGAATTAGTGGTGTGTGTGGATGCACCTCTGCCTCGTAAGCACCATAAATTTGTCCCAAGTATATGCTTACGTAGCAGAGGGCAATCAAATGGAATACAGTGGTGTGGACCTGGACTAGACTTTTATTGGACCCGTTTACACCTGAGCTCCGAAAGAAGTACAAGAGGCCTTGTGTGAAACGCAGAAATACATTCAAACACCAACGATTGACCCTTGATCATGTTAGTCATTAGATCGACGTGTTGTTCATGATTGGTTTCCATTTCCCATCAACCTCGGTAAACTGTTTACAGCACGATCCATTGTTATTGGCTCCCTGGCAAGGTTCTTCTGGGTCATGCTTGCATAATTTTAAAAGATAAGGTCTATTCCCCCCTTGGATGACTGACTGGGTTATTGACTTTTTTGTGCGTTTTCCAATGTGCCCGGGATTCTTCCCGGTGGCGAGGGAGACGGGGACCTTCCCGCCAATAACTCGCTCCGTAATTGCCATTTTCATGACGAAGGGCTTCGATACCGAATATAACATAATCAACTGATTGTACACAGCTTTCATTCTATAAACATCGTCTTTTTTTATATCAGTTTTGTGAATATAATGAACTTTGAGATTTGGTGATTATAATGCCCAGCTACTTCATTTATCAATTACAAAATTCTTTTATCGTTTATTTGTCACGTAATATGCAGTAATTAATATAAAAGCCATCTATAAAATGTAAATAAGAACTTGAATGTATCAAATGTATCTTGAAAATGTTCTTCATGTATCCAAAATGTATTCTTATTCTCGCATATCTGTATTTGATAGGCTCGATGTGGATGCAGAGGATGTTCTGAAGCATAGAACTTCATGTATCTGATGATGTTAGACATAACCAAGCTAAGCAGCTAGTCATCCTCCTACAAAAAGGCAAAAAAAAAATCGCCATTGAGAGGCCTAGAGCCGTCCTTCCCAAGACTTGGTCCTCTCTCCTTGGAAGGAGCTCCCCACCCCCCTGCACCCGTCTCTTTTTACCTATTATGGGTGGTAGGATTTTCTTCGTATCTACTCTTTGAGGTAGATAGAGGCTTTTTTTTTATGGACACCAAAAGTTCGAAACATTTCAAATCCATGGTGGTTATTTGACGACGAGTTTGTGTTTCGTTTGGGTGTTCAAGGCATACATGTACAGTACCTTTCCTATATGTTTTGCTTTTCCTTTTAATTTAACGATACGAATTAGCAACGTAGCATACATGTACCCTTAAAACCAAGGGTTGTGACTTGTGAGAGACCCTCGCATCCTTGCCGGTACGCTGATTATGGTAAAAGAGAAGTGAAATTGAAAATATGTTTTTTTTTTCGCTTTTTATCCTGTTTTATGCACATCAATAAGCTAAAATCTCATTTCTCCATCAAAAAAAAATTATTTCTATATATATTTAAAATAAAGAAGCTAAAATCCAAGTGACACAAAAAAAACACACGAAGAATATAGTAAAATAACTGTATTTTTTTATCTTTTTATATATCAAATATATTAAAATATAACTGGTTTTTTGAATAATTTCTTATTATTGGAATACACATAAGCAAAAAAAATATATTTTTATTTAAAAAGTCATATTAATAATTTTATCTTTTGGAGTGCTGTCAAACCACATTTCTAATAAAATTTAAAATTTTTTCTTTGATGTTTTTGATCATTTTAACATATTAATAAAAAATATTATTTTAATATTTTAAAAATTAATATTTACCATAATTTAAAATAAATTCTTAATAGCATCTCATTTGATGATGCTATGGGAATGGATCAATTTATAAAATCAAGGGTGATGAGAGACACTCGTATCTTTGTTTTTAGAATTTATTTGTTTTTAAATTTTAAAAGTGCTTTTAAAAAAGTATAAATTTTTTATTTTAAATTATTTTTTTATATCATTTTGATGTAATAATATAAAAAATTAAATAAATAATATTTTAAAAATATCAAAATTCTAAACAAGCTGGTATTGATATTCTTATTGTAGTTAAGTCAATGAGAGTAAAATTTGGTTGGGTTTAGTTGAGTTTATTGATGGTTCTTGTCATTGTTTTTTTTTTCTTTTTCTTCTTGTTATTGTATACTTTATACTTTGTTCAAAAAGATTGGAAAATACTACAATTATGTGATTATTTTTTTGGTTTACAACTATCATAATGTTTCGGAAGCAATGCTTTTTATATTTTTTTGAATCAATTAGACATAGGGCTTGAGATCTAATGAAACCATGGATATCTTGTTGCAGAGTGAGCTCCGTATGACTCTCCCGCTGGGGAACCCACAATGCATATCTTCCATTCATTACATATAAACCGAAAATGACCGCTTATCAAATCATCTCCGTCTTGGCTGACCGTTTAATTAAAGGAAATCTCCTTCAAATGGACATGGTATCTCGAAAGTCCACGCCTTCTTCAAAGTAAGACACTGGGCCACGGGCCACATGCCCAGCCACAAAAATTATTGGCACACCTTAGCCCATGTCGGAAAATTAAGGGTTTCTTTGTTCAACGTCAACTATTGTTCAGTATTTTGAAGAAAAAAAATTCAATGCTATTAATGATGAAAATGAAAGTTGTGGTGGTGGTAATAAAGTCATGGTGGTGGAAAAAATGATCAAATGAAATAGTAATTAAAATAGGTAGATAATATTTAAAGTAAAATAAATTAATATTGATAAGCACACTTAAAATTATCAAACTATAGACCATTAAAAAAAATCAAAGTCAAGGTTTTATTTTGAAGAAAAACATTGTCAAAATAACTAGCATATCATGTCATGCTAGAAAATATACGGGAATATGAGAGCTCTTTTTTGTTTTATTTTCCTTTTAAGATTGTATTTGGGAGTGTTATTATAGTTATTTTTTAAAGTTTTTTTATTTAAAACATCATATCAATAATATTTTTTGTTTTTAAAAAATTATTTTTGAGATTAATATATTAAATTTAATTTTAAAATATAAAAAATATTTAAAGTTTTTAAAAATATTTTTGAAATGCAATGCCAACATGGTGATGGATGTTGTGTACATCATACAACATACTGAAACATATCAGTTTTTGTTTACTGTTCATTCTCTCACAAAACATCAAGGATTGGAGTGTTGTTCTTTTCTTTAATTTTCAATTTGATTCTTAAGTTTTTATTTTGCTTAATTTAGCCTTTTAAAACTTAAATTAATCTCCATTTACATATTTTTTAAGGAGAGAGGGTTGAATTGAAAGGCAAGAAACTGAAGTGGAAAAAAAATAGAATAAAAAGTGTGTTTGAAGTTTGTGTTTAGTTTATTCCCCCATCCCCATCCATTGGAAATATTAGATTATCGATCTTTGTAATTTTTAAAAATTTTATTTTGATACTGAATTTTATTTTTGTCATTTTTAATTAATTTTTGGCTAAAGAACAAAGAGGGAGTCACTAGGTTTTGATAGATAAAAGAAAGTTATTGTTGGTGATTATTTTAGCCACAAAAATAATTATTTTTTATGTTAAATAGTTTCATGTGATTAAATGATCTTTGTGTTTTTTTTTAACCTTCAAAACACTTGAAAAACAAATTTAGACTTAGGAAGATTTTTGAGTTTTGAATTAATTTCAGGTTTTAAAGTAGCTTTTCATGTTTTTAGAAGTCATGGATTGGTTTAACATGGTTCTTAAGGTGTTACTTAAATGTTTCAAGTAAAAATTAATTGAAAATAAATTTTTAAATTTAAAAAAACCTCATTTTTCTAACCACACCAATGGCCAGATTTTAAACTTAGCAAATGACATGTCATAAGTTTTTTTAGAAAATAGTTGGATGGACAACGTGTCATCCATCCCCAGTATAATTTAAAAAAATTAAAATCTCACATGCAGGCCATATATTCATGGGATAGGCACTTGGCCTGACATACCAGAGCTAACAATACCTGGTCTAATTATTTTATTTTTAAAAAAATAAGATTATTTTTTTTAGTTGATGCCTTATTTTATTTTATACGAGTTTTTAAAAATAAATTTTTGGTATAAGATTCAATTAATGTTCATTCTCTATGACCACCCCCTAGCTTATTTAGCCAACCATTTTTTTTTCTAATAATGAGTGTTTAATTTTCAAAGAGGTTGGTATGATTTACATGTAATTTTTTTTAATTTTATATAGATTGAATTTGATTTTTTTAAATTATTTTCTTATAAGATTTTTAATATGTGCTACTCTCTCTCTATATATATATATCTTATCCATGCAATTTGATAATGTTAATAGTGATTGAAAACTTTTTTTGTTTTTTTAATTTGATAGTTCGACATTATTTTTTAGTTTTTTTATTGCTTTATGTTTTTATATTATTAAATTAATCAAGATTTAACCTGATTATTGAATTTCCCTTACTTTTTAAAAAATACAAGCATCTCCTGAGCTTTTTTATTTCTAGTTAAAAATTTGATTTCATATTTTTTTATAAATATATACAAATAAGATTATTGAGATATTTTATGAATATTATACATATATTTTTATAATATTGGAAAGAGTTCATCTTTTATATTAAATCGTTGTTGTTGTTATTTTTTCTTTTTATTTGTTGTCAATATTTTATTTTCTAATCATATTATTAACTTAGCTAAATTTATTAACTTCATCCAACTTAATGATTAGAATCTTAGATTTTTTTAATTTTTTTAAATATTTGTATAGTTTTAATATTTTTTCTAAAAAAAAACATTCACGTCATACCGCGTAACAATTAGCTAAATTATAGCTCTGTTTACAGACATGTCGTCGACTCATTACTAACTTGAAACTTTTAGTACGTGACACCTATTAGAAATAACTTTCGAACCTCAAATAGCTCGTTTTTATTTTTTAGTATATTTCATTCAACCCTATAGATTTTGAATCACATATTTAGAATTTGAACTTAACTTTAGTCTTCACACATAATTTTTATTTATTTATTTTAAAGATTAATTTTTTTAATAGTAAAAATGTTTTTGGGTTAGCTAAATATTTCAATGCACAATGATAAATATACGTTATGAAATGCATCCTATTACATGTGTTAATCTGTTTCTAATTTAAATTTATTAAATCTATACATTTCTATGTATAAAANCTGTTTACAGACATGTCATCGACTCATTGCTAACTTGAAACTTTTAGCATGTGACATCTATTAGAAATAACTTTCGAACCTCAAATAGCTCGTTTTTATTTTTTAGTATATTTCATTCAACCCTGTAGATTCTGAATCACATATTTAGAATTTGAACTTAACTTTAGTCTTCACACATAATTTTTATTTATTTATTTTAAAGACTAATTTTTTTAATAGTAAAAATGTTTTTGGGTTAGCTAAATATTTCAATGCACAATGATAAATATACGTTATGAAATGCATCCTATTACATGTGTTAATCTGTTTCTAATTTAAATTTATTAAATCTATACATTTCTATGTATAAAATTTAATATGTATAATTTTTATTCAATCAGAAACCATTATTTATATACAATATAAACAAATCATAATGTGTTTCTATCTCATTTACTTGTAATATTTTTTTATAAAAAATGATAAATTCAAAATTAATTAGCCCAAAAAAATATTCAAGGGATTCAAGAATATCCCCCATGAACTTGGGTAACCACGCTCGAGTTCATGTTGTGCATGATACATCCAAATGATACTAGGCGTAAGGATACCAAGAGTGACACACTGGAGCCCAGCATGTCGCCCAAGACTCTTGGTGCTAGGAGGGACACACCTGGCATTGCTGGGTGTGCACCCATCACCAAGTGAGCTCTAGTAACGACGCCTGAGGCTCCCATGCTGCTTAGGCGTACTGCCCTGACCTGTTGTTGTTGGGAGTGACATGCCATGTGCTTCTTAACTGGTGCTGGGTATTAACCAGAATTGTATTTGATTATTTTTGGAGTTATATTGTTTTCAAGAAAATGGTCATAAAAAAATTTAAACTCCGAAACACCAACAAGGCAAAACATTTGTTTTCCTAACAAATAACATTGCTCATTTTTCTCCCGCTGTCATCCTCGGAGATATCTTACAAAAAATGGCATCTTATTGAAAGTAATTTTGAAATTCCAAGGACCCGTTACATATACGCGGCCACTGAACAAGACACAAGCTACCCAGGAAAACCACCCCTTAACAAGAAATTATTTCCCGAAAGGTGAAAACAAACGAAAACAAGAATAGCTCATCTGCTTAACTGATAGTTAACATGATCCAGGATTAAACGGATAGTAATATACCTAAAAGCATGATAACAATGGCGAGTAATTTGGTCAAAGCCCGTATGACAAGACGACAGAACGAGGAACAAATCAACATCATTGTAACTTGAACATATGGGGACCGACAGGGAGAACTTATGAAACACTTACAACGAATCAAATTGAACAAGAGAACAGTCAACATGTGAACATTTTAGAGTGTACCGTAGGCCATACAGACCACTGAATGGAGACAGTTCATGGCATTATACCAGAATGGCAGAATCTGCACAAATAGCTGCCCAACAAGAGAGACAGAACCCAAGCGGGCGGACAATTAGCATCTTTTTCGTTTTTGATTTTTTTTTATGTATAATGCTCTTAAAAAATATTTGCTTAGGTATGTATTTAAAAAAAAAAGATTTGGTTTTAATATCCAATCATTACAAAATGCTTAAAAAACAACAATTTTTTAAGATTAACATACTTTCGAAACAAAAGCAAACTCAACCACGATACCAAGCCGGCACTAAACTGCTAAAAGGGACATCTTTTCCTTTATTATGCGCACCAGATGGTTTGTCTCTTGGAAGAACCGCAGAAAAGTCCTCTTCTAACCTTCCTGCGTCCAACTCCTACCATGGAGGTAGCAAATCTACCGTCTAAGCAAAAGATAAGATTGGTTGCCCTACAGCCTCGGGGGCATAATTTTTCTTAAACACGTGTTTGTTAACCACAGTTCAATATGCCCGAAATCAATTAAATCAAAGTTTTTTTTCCCACCAATCCCTGTCCTGGTTAAACCTCTCTATTCTCCTCTTGTAAGCTCTAATCCTTGTCTTCCAAATTACACGCAACTTGAAGAAGGTATAGCCTTTCCTAGAACAAAAACTCAACAATCTCAGATTGATGGCACAAACATATATTTACAACCTCACTAGTCAGAGATCGTAGACAAAAGAGTTCCGGTCGCACAGCTTCTCTCAAATAACACTATCATAATTTACAAATCGAAGAAAAGCAGAGAAATACAGAAGAAATAAAAAAAAAACCGTGGATTACAACGCTCAACCTTACACTCCGAAACAAACAGGCATTTTTACTAAGCCTATACTGTAACCGTCTGTTCTGAAACAGAGGCCAAGCCTTGCATCAACCTAACAATTTCTGCTGTATCATCCAGGTAATATTTAGCCTTGCTGGGTTTTCGACCAACAGTACAAGCAAACACTTCCGCATTTTCAGCCATTGATGGGCCTGCCATGGAGGTGGTTATTACCTCAAACATATCTTCATCAGACCTATCATCGCCAATGCACAGAACAAAATCTGGTGACATTTCATTTTCTTGCATGATGGAGAGTAGGCGTTTGGCTACAAGTCCCTTGCTAACACCCTGAAAACAGACAAGCCAGTTTGGGACCTTTCGGAGATAGTAAAGTAAAAACATCGCTCAAATGTTGTTGAATTGTAACTTCTATAGATTGTGGAATTTGTCCTCCAAGGGGAAAAAACGCAAATTGTGGAATATGCTCACAAGGAAGTTACCGAATTCCAAGTAAAATAAGAAAGAACCTGGTGAACTGAACCTAAACTTAACTAAATGCATGTTTTCTCCATTTCTCCGGCCTGGTAAAGAGTGTCCCAAAACATGGTAAATATTTCTCTGTGAGATAGCTATGAACAATTAGCAGTATAATTCTTACAAACACCCAACATGACATGGTTCCAACCTTTTTGGTTCTTACTATTTAAATTGTAATCTAGTACCATTCCTAGTCTCTTTCACTCCAGGTGTCTACCATCAATAAGCAAATTCTGCAAAACTAAATGGACACCTCTTCAATGGGAAAAAACAGATATTACTTGCCTGAATCGTAGTTCTTCCACCCCTGAACAGTGAAAATGCAACACAACGCAATCAATCTAAACTAGGTTCAAATCACCAAAACTCAAGGCAGAGTAGTCTGTCAATGGCATGCTTGTTGAAGTATTTCTTTTCATAAGATTGCCTCTATCAGAGCTTGTTTAAGAGGTCCAGTTGCAATGGAACCGATCTCCCCATAAAATTTCTACCAAATTTCTCTTTAGACTTAATTGAGATGATGCCATACTCAAATGCAAGCCCACGAGGTTTAAATTCAGGGAAAAAAAAAGAAAAGCACAATATACAACAGAACACGGATATATAATGCGAACCTGAGGTTTGACTTCCACAATGTTCTGCCCACTCTTGACTGTAACAGGTTCATTGGCTAGCACACTTTCAAGATGATCAAGAAGTTCTTTTGCTTGGCATGACCCAAAGTCTGGATCTGCATCCTCATAGCACCATACTAGTGAAGTTTCCTTGTCCTCGATAGTTGACCCATCTGTTGTTTCAGTGTAAAGCTGCATCACAGGCTCTGCAATCTGCTTCCAAGTGGTATCTGCTACAGGGACGCGTGTCTCCCACTCTGCATCTCTTTTTAGCCTACAAAACACACAACCATCAATTTCAAACCAAATCACCTTAAGCCTAGCATTTGGAATTAGTTTTGAAAAATGACCCAAATTACCTAAGAAAGTAGCCATGTTCTGCTGCTAATCCCAGTTTCTCACACTCAGAGAACCATTCAGCAACTGTGTTGCGGCTTCGAGCACTGACAAGGAAAACCATGTTGTTCTTATCTCTACACAAGTTGTTTATGATGTCAATGGACTTTGGGGATGGGCTCTTATCAATAGAAGCCTGAGGCATTAGTGTACCATCATAATCCAGAAGAATTGCCCTGGTTGTGGTCCTCTTATAAGCTGACACAATGCGCTCCATTGAAAGCTTCTTGAAGTTAGGATCAAGCGCCACAACTCTGAAGCTCAGTCCAAATCCAATACCCCAGCATCTCCTCCTTGAATGATCGCGACATGTCCTCTCCAAATCCTGAAGAAAACTACGTGCCCAATACCCAACATCATGGGTGCTGACATATCGGTAATGCTTCTCATGTCGGAGTTGTTTTTCAGGTTCTGCCATCTCCAAGGCAAAGTCCATTGCATCTGCCACAGCATCAATATTCCAAGGATTTACTCGAATGGCTCCACTCAAAGATGGAGAGCAGCCAATGAATTCAGAGATGACCAACATGCTCTTCTTAGGGGTACAAGGTTCTTGTCCCAACAATTTATTCAATCGATCATTACCTTGGCGACTGATTATGTATTCATAGGGTATGAGATTCATTCCATCCCTTACAGCAGTGACCAAGCAACACTCTGCGACAACATAATAAGCCACTTTCTCGTAAAACTTCAATGGCGCGTCTATCAAGACAATGGGGTCATATCCAGGCTTCCCAAATGTTTCATTGATCCGTTTCACAGCAGCATGTGTCTCAGCTTGGACTTCTTTCACATCTTTTCCTTTACCCCTAGCAGGATTCGCTATCTGCACCAACACTATCTTCCCTTGCCACTCTGGATGCTGCATAAGTAACTGTTCCATTGCCAGCAACTTCAAACTTATACCCTTAAAAATGTCCATGTCATCCACCCCCAGCAACATTATCCTATCTTGATGGCTAAACTGCTTAATGAGCTCCTTGACCTTTGCTTCAGTCTCTGGAAGGCTCAACACCGACTGAAGCTGACCCATGTGTATACCAACAGGAAGAATTTTGATGCTTACAGTCCTACCACAGTACTCGATGCCTATGTATCCTCTCTTAGATTCATAGGAAAGGCCAAGCATTCTACTACAACATGACAAGAAATGTCTAGCGTAGTCAAAAGTATGGAACCCAATTAAATCTGAATTCAACAGAGCTCGCAAGAGCTCTTCTCTAATAGGCAATGTCTTATAAATCTCTGAAGAAGGGAATGGACTATGAAGGAAAAACCCAAGTTTCACCTTATTAAACCTCTTCCTCAAGAAAGTAGGCAACGCCATTAGATGATAGTCATGAACCCATACGAAATCATCCTCTGGATTAATCACCTCCATAATCCTATCAGCAAATATCTTATTTACTGACACATACGCTTGCCACAATGACCGATTAAACCTGCCCCCAAGGTCAGGTGACAAGGGCAACATGTAATGAAACAAAGGCCATAATTGTTGTTTACAAAAACCATGATAATACCTGCTAAAAAGATCTGGTGGGAGAAATGTTGGCACACATTTGAAGGTCTCCAAAAGTATTTGGTAGACCTCGTCTTGTTCATTAGGGTGAACTTCTTCCTTCAAACAACCAACATAAATAACCTCAATTTCATCATCCCCTAAACCATCTTTCAGCTGAAGAAGAAGTGAATTCTCATCCCAAGAGAAAATCCAGGACTTACTGCCATCTGATTTTCTCTGCGCCCTTATTGGCAGCTGATTGGCGACAATTATGATTCGATCCTTCGGAATCGAAGAAGATGATGGATCGGAGCACACACTCTCCGATGGATCATCATCTATATCGGACATGATGCCTGCCACCGTCATAATCCGAGGAATTCGCCGGCTCATGCGGCCAAAGGATGGAGACTCGCCAGAGGCAAGCTCCAGAAGATTAGAGTATGATCTCGACACCATTTTCCCCCCCGCTACTTCTCCTGGTTAATTATACTGTTTTGTTTCACTCTGGCCAAAATAGCCTCATTTAAGCAAAAATGTTTCAAATTGACAAATACCCTTTTCAAGACTCGAGCAGAGACCGACTTCTTGTAAGCCAGGAAATTAAATACAGCAAGAAATAATGAAAACTACAAATTTGGAAGATACCCTATTCAAGATTCACCAAACACGGAGACTATAAGTTACTGAAAAGCAAGAATGAAATAACTTCTTAAATCTGAAATAAAAAATAAAATCAGAAGTAGCACTGGAGCAAGAGAGATGAAGACACTACTAAGACCACCACCAAATCATTAAGAGAGAGAAAGCTATGCGAAAATGAGGGGAGATTTCAGGAGGGGGGAAAGGGAACAAATTGAAGCAAGTTTCTCGGCTGCCTAGATAAAGAAAGGGGGCGAGATAGAAAGAAATATAAGAATGGAATAGATACTTATCTGATCTGTGTTCTGTTCATTTTTAATATTAATATAACAAAATTTAAAAACATTGAAAAAATAAATTTAAAACAAGAAAATAAAAAAAAATATTAACCTTTTTTATTAGCTTTCTGAAGAGCTGTCTCTCTCAGTGACCCCTGTAACCTTAAAAAACACCTTCTCAGGGAAGAAGAGTTTTTTAAAATTAAAGATGAGACTTGTTTTTTAAAATAATTTTTAATTTATAAATATATTAAAATAATTCTTTTTATATTTTTAATATTATCACATGAAAAAAATTTAAAATA
The DNA here is from genome assembly GCA_015708895.1 of Populus ilicifolia. Classification (NCBI taxonomy): domain Eukaryota; kingdom Viridiplantae; phylum Streptophyta; class Magnoliopsida; order Malpighiales; family Salicaceae; genus Populus; species Populus ilicifolia. The sequence continues at coordinate 1,756,922 of SRLM01000224.1, forward strand.
TTAAAAAAAATAAATTTAATAGAAAAACCATTCTAATCTCACAAAATACTGAAAGCTGGAATAACAAATCACAATCCCGACTTTGCTTTCATATTTAAATTGGTTATAATTTAATCCTTATATTTTAATAAATCTATATATCAATCCACATATATGGCTTCTGGTTTGAGAAATGAAATAGACACCGCAAAGAGCTTGGTTGGTACCTGATATTGTTGTAATAATTACTTTTTAGAATATTTAAAAAAATATTAAAATATTTTTTTAAATTTATTTTTGATATTAATACATTAAATAATATAAAAAATTAAATATTTTTTTAAATAAAAATAAATGGGTTCTTGAACTCTCATATTATATGTATATTAAGAGCTTTACGGGAGTATGATTATAATTGTTTTTTAAAGTATATTTTTTATTGGGAGATATATTAAAATAATATTTTTTATTTTTAAAAGTTTTTTTATGTTAGCACATTAAAATAATTTAAAAATAATATTTTTTTAAAAAATATTATTTTTAAAAAACCACTTTTAAAATATAAAAATAAACAAGTCTTGGTAAATAAAAACAAGGAACCAAGATAAAATCATGTAAAATAAAGAAATCATTAGATGGATGTAAGAGTGTTTTGTCCCATGCCTTGTATTTATTAGTTTACTGCACGAATGATGAATGATGTGATAAATAAAGAATGTTTAACAAGTTTTTGAGAACAATCAAATTTTGTTTTAACTAACAATCATGTCGAGTTGGTTATGTTTATGTCAACAATCTATCTGACATGTAGTAAAGATGGCGTGGTTCAAATTACTCATTATAATAATAAAAAATATTAATTATTTTACCTTTATAAACTACATGTTTAATTTACATTTCTCGTAATCTATTCCTTGTAATAATTCTATTTTCCACTCCAATTTATGTATTTATTTCGAAAGATAGAACAAGAAAATCGAGAGAGAAAAGTCCGACCAGAAAAGGCATTTATCGACAAACGAATTGACAAAATTAAGGAGGAATATCTCAGTTGTTACTTTGTACTCTATATGATTTTATAAAACTACAAGTAAGTCATAATTGTATTTTAACGGGCCAGGGATACTGATTATTCTTTAAAAAATAAAATAAAATCACGAGACGTGTGGAAGTGAGAAGCAATAATAGTCGTTATATGTGGACGAAGAAATGTTGATCCAACGGTAAATAGCGAGGAAAAATATATAGTGGCAGGGGGTTTCTCTTGACTCTTTGCTGGCCCTTATCCTTTTGTTCTTAGGTGAGTCCGCCACAAGGCGTCGGGGTGGACTGTGGGACCCACCCGCAGAGATAGAGGTGTTGCCTTAGTGTTTATTATAATTATTATTTATAATTATCCTGAAATGAGAATTAGCTGTCTAGGTGGTGAGAACCACGTGGCCCATTCCTGCTTGTTTTTGCAGGTTCTTGTGGGCTGTCTGTCAAATTATCTAAACTCCATTAGTAGTATGCATCGAGATCCGGTCACGGTCTATACCGGTTTACTGGATGTTTTCATGTTTTTTCTTTTTAAAATATCATTGGGACTAATTTTGATTTTTTAATCTAAATATTTTGTCAAAATTGATAGATTGAAAATTTAGTGCATGTTTAAAGATAAAATTAAATTGATAAAAAATATACAAGTATATTAAAGAATTATTTTATTATACTATTATAGTTTTAGACTATTAATTATTTTTTGGTGAATAACACGCTATGGAATTTATAATTTAAACTTCCTAGAAGAATTTTTTTTTTTTGTTAATCAGATTCTGCTATCATAATTTCAGTCAAATTTATCGCTGACATGTTTCCAAGACTCGTATAAATTATTCTTTTTTTATCTTAACATAAATATTATCCCACGTCTTATCTAGATGGGTTTTTTTTTTTTTAATCCTAGCTAGGTCATTCATATTTTGGACTTTATAATTTAAACCTTTTAAAAGAATTGTTTTTTAAAATCAAATTTCGCTACTACGATTTCATTCAAATTTACCATTAATTAACATATTTACAGGATTCGTATAAATTATTCTTTTTTATTTTAACATGGGTAATGTCCTTTGTCTCACCAAGAGGGTTTTTAAAAAAAAAAATCCTAGCCAGCTCATTTATACTAAAACAACTCCATCGACATTAAATTACTTTATCGAAACCAGATAAGAACGTAGATAGCATGTATGTGCCAGCTAACCTAAACACGCTAAGCAAGATGAATATTCAACCCTTCGGCTCGCTTCTCGTCCATCTATCCCCCAATCCAACAAGAAATACAACTGATTAAGTTGGGATATTTTTAAAGTAATTAAAAATTTATATAGTTATTAATTTTAAAATTTATAATATTAATCAAATAGGTACTAACTGTTGGAATATTTATATTAATAGTAAAAATAAAAACACGGGATATATTTGATGGAAGGATAAATAAAGTAGCATAAATGCAGGTGTACGAGGGGATAAACAGCAACTCCCGGTGAGACAGATATAAAAGTCATCTTGTCTAAACTGAACAAATTGCAAACGACAACCAAAAGGGATAGGAGGGATCTTTTTTATGTATGAGGATACAAGGTGACCTTCTAATTCGCTTGGGTCTTTATTTATTTATTTTTTCTCCAGACAAAGAAACACTAAATTATTTATTACTCATCTTTTTCCTCTTTCCTCTTTATAAAAACTTCATTTATTTTAAAACTCTCCTTTTCTGGTATTATGACGCAACAAAAGTGGAGGGCTGTTTATATATATATATATATATAACAGAGAATACACAATACGGGGACATAAAAACATGTAAACATTGAGTCTTTTACTCTCGTCCTTCTTGATAAGAACAGTCACGGAAAAAATTGCTTACCAAACTCAGTTAACACGATCACCTGACCAGATAGAGTACAACACAGATTTGAGACAACTGGATTCACAACCATCGAGATATGAAAGTAATATCTGTGATAGAAATTGTTGGGTGTGTTTAATATTTTTGTTAATTCGCTCGTGTAAAAACAAGAGTCGTAGGTACTCCAGAGTGCCTAATGACCTCTCAAGGTTTGGTTACATGGATTGTGTTCGAGAGCAAATTGGAGGTGGTGCGGGTCCGGATCAGCTTGTGCTAAACGAGCCCACATCCCGTCCCCATCGGATCAGATCAAATCAGGTGAAAGCTAATTTTGCTGTGAAGGGAGGGTCGGGTTGGGTCAGTGCAGTCTCCGACCTCCCAATTCCCAACAATAGCAATAGCTGGACGTCACCTTGTCTTATCTTCCACGTCATCAAAAGGGGACCCCCACCCAATGAAAGCCCCCTTGCAATGCAAGGTGAGAAGAAAACCATAAACAAAGATTGGTATAAAGTAAAGATCGATGCGAGTGGATAAGCACGAAGAAGTGCGGGGGCGAAACGACAGGCGTCACGCGAAGGCCATTTTTTGTTTGAATTTGCATGAAAATGACTGACGGGACCGCTAAACGACACACGAAGCCGGCGACGCTACTGCTCGTTTCCTCCGAGAGGATAATGTTCTAAATTTGGGGTGCAATCATATGTGCTCTTGCGTTATTAGAAACTTATGGTGACGCTAACTTGGCAAGTTTTTATCCGTCAGATTAGATATGCTTTTTTGAATCTAGTAGAAAGGATTGCACTTTTACAGGGTATATCGTGTCCAAGAAGAATAAATAGTTTGTCATCGCTATCATAATACACACACACCTAAAATAGCAGGACGAGTGTGTGTGTGTGTGTGTGTGTACACTCATCCTGCTATTTTAGGTATACAATAGAGTGGAGATTAATAAAAAAGCGACCACATACTTTAAGATATTATACTTTAATGGTACGGGAATCTTTTAAATCCTGTCTGGGAATAGAAAGTGTTGATCGAGAAAAATCAGCTATTTTTCCATATTTAATAAATCTTAGGAGAATAATTAAATATGACTGAATTTTTTTAACATGAAAATGTCTGGCTTGGTGTTTTTACTAGTGAAATATAAATCATTTCGATATAAAATAAAAGAATGTATCAGGAACAAAGGCAAGGGTGACCTCCCCGTAAAACTCACAGTGAATATAACATGAAGTAACAATCAATTCAAATCGGAACAACATTATACATCTCCTCATCTACCTGCAAGAACCTTTAAAATGACATGTGACAGAGGCAACACACTGATTCATAGACGGTGATCATGCCAGGAAAGGGACAGGGCCGGGGCATTATTTATATATATCAGATAGCAGGGTTTTTGCTCTTCTCCTCCCAGACAAGGATTTCTAAAATGAACGTTCGAAATTGTGTTGCTTTTATCGCATGATTTGTTTGGATTTGATTATTCATTAATATCTTTTAATTTGCTAGCTGCCAGCGTTTGTCGGTTTCTTATTATAATTCTTGGCTTTGTCACCACTCTAGTCCTCCAATCCTGTTATGTATATATATATATATATAATTGAAAGGAAGCGCATGCGCTCATCGCTAATCACCGAGTTAAAACAACACCACCCAGGCGCCAGCACTTATTTTTCAACAGTACCCTTCCACTCAACACATCCACGTCATTTTTTTAAAAAAAAAAACATAACACTTTATCTATAAACCCAGGTTTCAATGCACTCAAACATCATCGCTTTGTTTGGATTGGCTTTCTCTGGTTCAAAGATGAAGAATTTGGTAAAAAAAAAATATAAATCTCACGGAAAATAGGTTTTTCACGGATTACAATCGTGGATTAAAACATGTAAGCTTAATATGTGTTTTTTACTTGGGTTTATTAGTTGTTATACTTGATTCTTTGCTAAAAGTTTTCTTACCTAATATTGATTGTGTTTTATAAATGTTTTTGAAAAAACTTAAATATTTTTTATGTTTTTAAATTATTTTAAAATAAATAAAAATATTATTTTAATGTATTTCTAAATGAAAAATATTTTGAAAAGTAACCGTAATTATATTTTTAAATACCTCATTATTGTTTTGAAAAATTTTATAATATTTAATTAGATAAAATATAAGTAAAAATTGTTGAAAGGTGAAATTTTTAAATATAAGAATTTATTATACTTTCAGCTAGCAAGTGTTATATTTACAAATCTTGATTAAATTGATGTAAAGAGTAATGTCATGATTAATCGGTAAAAATATTGATGTTTATTATTGGTTCGCAGTATTTTACACTGTTATTGATGTAACGGTTAGGCTGCGCTATCATTGTTGGCTAAAAAATAGAGTGAAAACCCTCTGTGAAAATTTATAATTTATTGATAAAAAACATAGAAAGGTTTTGTTTGCATGAGCAGTGCGTGGTGTCACTATCTGGCTTCTCAAGATTCGGAACAATGTAACTATTTAGGTGTTAGCCAAGGATTTAGAATTAAAAGGTTTGTTTCCTATGTGATCTCAGGTTTCGAGTATATGATGGTCACTGGAGGTTTACATGATCGTTAACTTCAGGACTCGTGGGATTAGTCGTGGTGCGCGAAAGCTGGCCCGGACACCCATATTAATTAAAAAAAAATTCGGAAGAATGTTCGGTGCGCGCTTTTGGAACAGCACACGTGGTAAGAAAAAAAAAGGAAAAAAGTTTGAATTGAAAAATAATATGGGCAGAGATTAAAAAGCTAGCTGTTTAGGCTAGATCCAAATGGTAAGGTCTAGCCGCTTGGACCACCGTCTATTTGCTTCGACCATGCTAGTGCTCACCCGAACATCATGAGGTGGTGATTAGCCATGCTGTTTGGGCTAATACGACATGGACTTGTTTTTTTTTAAAAAACAGATATTATGCAACATGAAAAGATATATTTATATCCATGGATGCTTTATCCTTACTTTATTATTATTTTTCCTTTCTTTATATTTAGTTTCAAAACCAGATATTTTATTTGTATTTTATCACAAGTTAAATATATATATATATATATATATTTTTAATGTAGAAAAGATGCTTGATTAAAAAA
>SRLM01000224.1:1763076-1810393 GCA_015708895.1 Populus ilicifolia
AAAAAAACAACTTAGAAAAAAAACTAAAAAAACTCAAACGAACTTTTTATACTTAATCTAATTTTAAAAACTTGTGACTCATTTAATTTTCAACTTGAATTCAATAAAAAAACTTGATTATTAACTAATTTAATTTTAAATGATAAAATCACAGTAGAATATAAATAAAAATTTATAAATAAAAAAATCATAAAAAATAAAATAAAATATTTATAATTAAATTAATTTTTTTTTGTTTCAAATACAACTTAAAAGATAGCATTTGATGGCCAAAATGATGTTCAAGCACTTCTTCTTGAACATCATAGGAGCCACCCATGGCTAATTTTTTAAAAATAACATTTAATATATGGAAATTAAACTAATATTCTCAAGCAACCTCTAAAATCACAACAAAACCACTATATAATAACAAAAGGAGCATGATTTTATTGGGCAATTGCATAATTTTATGATTATTATAATTAGTAATGCATGTCTAAAAACATATTAACTTTCACTTGAGATCTTTTTTTTTTTAAAATTGTAAAGTTCTACCTGTCCAGTTGTTAAATTTACTGTTTCAAGGCAATTACATCATTAATAAGAACTGTATATTGATCCTTTTTATTCACGCATATGTTCTTGTTATAGTGGTCATGTAATTTTAAAAGACGAAGAATTTCTGACAGTATGTCCTATATTCAACCCTCATTAAAACTCTTTATCCTATCTCTATTTTGCAATGTAATATTCCCAGTGATCTCCTTCAGAAAGCAAAAAAATCGCTGGGCACGCGTTGTTCTGGTGTATACCATTCTACCACTGAAAAGCATATTCTAAACAGGCAGCACGCTATCATATTCCTTTCCTCTTGAGAACACATGTAAGCTCAGGAGCTTTTAATAATCCAATACTGACTCGTCTTTCCAACATACCCTTTCTTCATCAGATATTACCTGGAACGGAGAGAAACGAGGGCTCATAACTTCAGCATAATAACGCTTCGCGGCCTGATGCGCCCATGAGCTTAAAATCTACGAGTTACCCATGCTCATGGACAAGGACTTCGATTGTATGTCTCTGGGAAGGAAATTTTTATTGTCGCTCCGACATTCAGACAACCTCAAAAAAAGAAATCCGTAAAGGCACGATCATTATTCAGTTTTTTCTTGCCGGTGAAAGCTAAAAAAATAAGTCTAACGTTGATCATTGTTGTTCTTAATAAAGAAATTGATTCCACATTTTTGTAATCTTATCATTTAACATGCATGCATCATGCATCAAGTACATATATTACTCTTAGCATTTAGATAATGCATGTCGGAATGAATACCTTGAACCGGATGCATAACTCAATGAGTAATAGAAAAGGTATGAATATAGCATAAACTCAATTTCTGAATATCCATTATCATACCTCTATTGAGAAATCACTGAACTTTTTTTTTTAAATCTAATCTTATGCTACAAAGCTGTATAACGAATTCAGTTCGATACTGAACATGTTGAGGTATTTAGAAATCAAGACAGTAGAGATATTTGGAATTTTATTTATTAGATAAAAAATAAATATAATAAAACATGAAATTGTCTAAATTTTATGTTTGAAAAGCTGTCACTTGAATTGATATATTTAAAAATAATATAAATTATATTCTAAAATTTTATCTAAAATTTAAAAAATTTAAATTAAATTATTTTTTTATTAAAAAATCATAGTTGGTGTACAACTTAAAAGCGCATCTCTGAACATATAATTGCTAGCGCAATAAAAGCATATCCACACCCCTTGCTAAAAAAAAAACTTTTAATTATAAACAGAATTTTTAATTGAACGAGTCTTATGATGCAAAATCACACGTTTATAGTTAGATTTTCTTTAATTAATATTTTTGGTATATGATCGAAGATTAGGTCATGGAGATGCACTGTTATGGAAAAGGCACCCTGGCCACTTGTATTTTTTTTAAAAAAAGTCTCATTCTACTCCCTGAATTCCAAGTAAACTTATTTTAGTCTCCATGTTTTATTTTTATTTACAATTTTGTTCTTATTTGAAATATTTTTTTTGTATCCTTTTATTTTTTAAAAGTCACAGTTTAGTTTCTATAATATTTATATAAAAAAAATCCCTAAATGATTATTCTTAGTTATGTCATGGTTTGCCATAGCTTTTTTAATGTAATGTTTATGATGTCATAAACCATTACATGCAATTATAGTAATAGATTATATTACAATTCTAAAAATTACATAACTAGATATAAAAATATAATAGACCATTGCACTATATGAATCTTTATATCTAATTAAATTAAACATGCCAAACGAGACAAAAAGATGAACATCAACTCCTCTTTACTCATATATATATATATATATATATATATGTAAAACCCTATTACCTCTAATTCCACAAAGTCACAAACCAAATCGAGTACTGGCATACACTATTAAAATACCACTGTGACCATGTAACACGAAACGAAACCGGTCACTATCAACTTTCCATTGATGCAAATAAAATGTCTTGGATATATCAAATTTTAGGTTTAGAATAATCTAAAGGTGTTTCGGTATGAACTTTAAAAGTTGATTGTTTTTGTTTTTTTATCATGCCATTTCTTAAATTTTACATGTTCTCCGTGTTTTGTTTTTGACGGTGTGTACTTGGCAATCAATGATTTTACTTGTTTTTTAGGCAAACTTTCATCTTTGTCAAGCCCAACAACCAGATGCATCTACCAGGCCTATGTTTCAAGCCCAGATCTAGAATCGCACTTCTTGGAAAGCTTGTTTTTTAGTTCAAATGTGGTGGTTAACCACTTACTCGACGTCGGCAGTTCTGCAGCGATTATTTTCAGGCCTGCCTGTTCTGAGATGATGAACCTTCGATCGCGAATGATGATTACTGCAGACTTGTTTCATGGCATTAGGTCCTAAGGCTTCTTGGCGGGAGTTAAATGGTAATGGGATTGCTTTTTGGGTGGCCCTGGCGATGCTAGCATTGGTGGTCTTTTTCAAAATCATTGTGGGCACGCATCAAGGGTGACTGGTTTTTCTTGCTATTGCTATATCTGTCGAAGTTCATTCGACGGTGGCAGGCGAGCTATCGGCTTTGAGAAAATGTATATATTAGCTTTACACATTCATAGCAGAGAACAGAAAATTAGTAATCGAAGATCTGCAAGCATATTCCCAGGCACAAGTACCGTGATAGATACAAATTGAGGTGGTCTTCTAGATGTTAAATTTTCAGTAAAGGCGCCTGCATAGTGTAACACCATCACCAACGGAAACTTGGGAAATCTCCAAACGTGGATCGGAGCTTATTAGTTTATTGAATTCCATGATGACTGTCCTGACAGTCCTCAAATGCTCTGGCACCTCGTCTTCTTCTTTTGCAACCATGCCAAACCACAGTGTGTTATCATAAGCAATCACACCTCCAATCATAACCAGTTTCAATAATTGCTCATGATAATGCTTGTAGTTAGGCTTGTCAGCGTCTACGAACGCAAAGTCAAATTCTGGCTGCTTATCCTGAAACGAATCCAAAATTAAACAAAAGCAGGTATCCGGATATAAAAGAAACATTATAGACATGTGATGATATCTTGATAATCCTCAGAGGTGGTGCTATACCTTATATTAATTTCCTTATATACGTTAGGAAGTAAAATAACTTCCCAGGATACTAAGAATCAAATAAGAAACTTTCTAAAACAAATCATTGTGGGGCAATTTAAACAACTAAGAAATTCTCTGATGGTTCTAATGGTTTCATAATTAAGTTTTGCTGTATTTTTTAGATTTTGTTATCTCTCTTCATTCTAATTATAAATGTTTATTTGTCTTTTAACAATAAATATAATTTATTTTAGTTACTGTTAATACTATTTTTTTTACATCATTGAATTTATTTTATTAATAACTTTTTTTATATTAACATCCCTAGATTAATTTACACGCATCGTAACTAATTTTACACGACCTAAAATTAATAATTATATAAATTTTAAGTGATCATCATATAATAACTAAAAATTTAAATTTAAAATCATAAAAAAAATAAATTTTTTAATTTTAAATTTTTATTACCGGATTATCAACTGGATAGTTTCTTCATAACTTTTTGATGATGCAAGTTATATTGATATCTAATATTTGATATATGTTTGTCTCTCTCTTTTTTTCCCACTCTATTCTCACTGTAATTATACTACAGTATATTTCACAATTTCTTTGACGTTACGTCATTTTGAATCATAACAAGTTTGAGTATTGTCCTTCTCAATCACAGTGCAAATTGTGTACTGTGTTCTTTGAACAATTTCTTTCTTTCTTTTTTTTTTTGAAAAAAAACAGCGCTAATTAACGAAAATACCTCATTATTTCTTCCTTTTTCAATGCTCAAATTCTAACACACACACACGGTACGCGAACATTCAAAAGCTAACTCTTTTCACGAACAAATTAAGTTCAATGGGAGAAACTTACATTGTTTAGCATTTCATTTAAAACTGAGATGGCATCTGCTTGAATGAATTTGATTTTATTCTCCATGCCAGCCTTTTGAATGCATGGCAATCCAACTTCATAAGCTTCTCGATCTATGTCTATCGCTGTTATCTGCAGAGCACAAATCAGTCACCAATCTAAATACACGATCACTAATTAAGTCTTTCATACAATTTTCTCCATTTTTTGTTTCTGCTAATGGCAGGTAAGAGATGCAAGGACAGAAAAACAGGCTCTAAAGAGGGCTTGCAGTAAATCGCTCAATGAAGCCATTAATGGCGCGGATCATGTGGAGCACAGGCCAATATGTAATGTTAAAACATAAGAGCAATCGATGTTTCCTTCACAAATCACCTACCTGGCTTTCATTAGGCAAGGCGAGTGCAGTGGAAAGGAGAGAATAGCCTGTAAAGACACCAACCTCCAGAGTCCTCTTGGGATTCATGATTTTCATAAGCATTGATAGGAAACGCCCTTCATCAACTGGTATAGCCATCTCACTTCTGCAATATTGCAAATTTCAAACTGCTTGCGCAATGTTTTTTTTGTTTAATCTAATTTCTTACTTCGTTTACTACATAACTCACTGTTCATTCGCCACTCTCCATGTTAGACTCACCGTACCAAAAGCGTAATTGTTTTGTAAGAAATCTCACTCTTTAATTTCTAATAATATCACTTACAAGTTGCCATATTTTTTTGCCGTTGCTTCTCGTAGCTCCTTTAGTTGCTCATGCTCCCCAGGATATGCACTAGTTTCATATATGTACTATATCATAAACGGGAAAATTCGGGTCATTAATTTGAACAAATTAAGAAAAGAAAAGAAGAAAAGGGATAATTAATCAAGAAGTAAGAGCTAATTAAAAAGACGTTTCTTGAGGCTTAAACTCCCCTCTATATATATCTAGGATTGTATTTACTAATAAATATATCAATAAAGAAAAATGATTTTTAATCATGCTCTGAAAAAGAAACATGCAATCGTTGCATTTCATATTGAGATTTTATTTAGCAACGGAAGCATAGCCTGGAACAGAGGAAACGGGGATTCCAACCATTGATCTCGCAGAGGCTAACATGCTAGTGCCACTTCACCATTTGAACCAATGGAGTTCCGCATGCTTTACAAATTTAAATATTAAAAATTGTGATCGAGAAAGAGAGATGAACCAGGAGAAGCCCGGACGACTGTATATCAGACCGAATCAGAGGCTTATTTGTACAGAAACAATCACACATTAGCAGTGCACTGGAGGGACAGAAGGGAAGAGAGACCTTTTTTAGCGCCTCGCTTTGGAGAATTCCTTTCGAAGGTAAAACGAAAGCCATTGCTGCCTGCTAGCCTGGTTAATTTCTCCTTGCCTGCAGTTCATTCTTTAATCATCTATCTATATATAGTAGAGACATACGTATTTTAACTGATCATCATGCCTTGTCAATGGGGATCGATTTTAAAAACTGATTCCACGTGTTTGATAAGTGATTAGTTTCTAAGAACAGATAATCTCTGACTCATTCTTTGTCAAGTGTCATGACATGTAAAGAAAAGAAAAACAGCTCATTCAGGGATAGAGAAAAGAGACCTTTCTTAGAGCCTCAGTATGGAGGATTCCTTTAGGAGGTATAACGACAGCCATTGCTAGATAGGTTTCTGCTGCCTTAGGCTCGCTCAAGGGAACCCAGATTAGATCTTCAGTCTTCCCTAACGGTAGAGACTAGAGACGTGCTTCTTGATGCCTTCTTGTAAGCAACAAATTTCGAGTGTTTGTTGAGCAAACTTCCAAAAATGAATTCGTCTGCCAACTCGTTCTGTGTCGACACCATTTGTATGGCATGCACAATAGCTGGCTGGTGCCACGAGCAAATTTACGATAACCATGGGAACTTGTGATGTGCTCAGCAAATTAATGTTTTCGCCTGTTTCTTTTTTTGTACAAAGCACCGGGATGTTATCCCGCTTTTTAAGGGGAGCGAATGTACAAATTAATACTCTTAGAAAGCATCTTCAAAAGCATCTCCAAAGTTCAAACCAGGTGTCTAATGTGGTTGCGTGGTCTTCAAATGTAATCAATGGTGTTTGTAACAAACTAACAATAATATATATTGTTTTTTATTTAAAAATTTATTAGAATAATATTTTTTACCCAAAAACAAAAAAATTAATTTAAAACAAAAAAAATTAAAATTTTTAAAAATTCTGATTCAACCACGGCCAAACACATGAAACCTAGGTAAGGTGTGTTGGATTTGGAAATTTGAATGTCGCTGACTCTCTACCTTACATGCTCTATTTATCAAACTCTATCCCTTACAATTTACACTAGTATACTAACTAATGGATGCAACATTTGTTAAACAAAGGTTTTCATTTTTATTAAAATATATTCCAAATTGATTTTATCTTTTTATTTGAACAATTATTTACATGTCATGTATCATGCTATTGGTCAATGACAAGTCAATTAATGAGATAAGGTTAAATTAAAGAAGCTCCGCAATAAAGAAAGATCAAATTAAAGGAGAAGAATTGGTGTGGATCAAAAACTAAATATAGGGATTGATGTAACTGGCCTGATTATTTTTATTTTTTTAAAATGATTTTAAAAGTATTTAACTTTTTTTTTTATTTTCTATTTACTTTAAATTGATATTTTTTATATTTTTAGATTATTTTGATATGCTCATATTAAAAAATAATTTTCAAAAAATAAAAAATATTATTTTAATATATTTTTAAATAAAAAATTAAAATATAATTATAACTATATTTTCAAACAAACTTAAAACTCAATTCTTACACTGTAATTTTTTTTTAAAAAAACCTTTTCTTTCTGAATTACTCTCTCTCGTATTGTTAAATGGATTGACCCTTGATTTTATGATCAAGCCTCGTACATGTGTACAATCTATCAAATCTCAATGACGCCCACGACATATTAGACTTTAAAAGGACCCCTTTTTGTATTGGTGACACGTGTGATACTTTAAAGATCTAAATATACAAAAAATGCTGATAGCTTGGAGCTCATTAACAAGCAGCCCCTACTTTCAAGAGGTTTGCCATCTTCTTCTTCTTCTTTTTTTCCAATTATTATTATTATTAATATAAATATTTAGATGAATTTAATTCTACTTCAATGAATTTTATAAATTTTAAAATTATTTATTATATAAATTTTTAGTAATCAAGTTTGAGTTTATAATTATTAGAAAATAAACTCAAAACTTTATCAGTTGATATATTTTTTAAAATTAATTTTTTATTTTTTATTATGTCATTGGGTTTAATATTTTGATTTTATTTGATTTTCGTTCTTCTTCTTTTTTCTTTTCATTTTGAAGCCTTGTATTCTATTCGTATTAATTTTGTAAAGGTTCCTTCATCATAACATTGTTAATTCATATGCCTATATTGCACCTTTTTGGCTAGAATAACACCTCCTTTTTTTTATATAATGCAATTAAAAAAAAACAATGAATAAACATGTGAATTGACCAATTTACTTTATTTAGTTATTTCTACTTCACTAATTTACTTCATTTCAATAATTTATATTTCATTTCAAACATGGAATTTTTTTTAAAAAAATAGAAGAGTTGTTATGGATTTTAGAAAACAAAACATGCATCAACCATTTAGCGTATTTAAGTAGAAAAATGTTATGTAGGTGAATTGACTAAGATCTTTATAAAAAATGAAGAGACTCCATCAATTCAAATAAGAGTGGGAAGCTCCAATTAAAAATAAAATAAAAGGTACAATAATAAAAAAAAATCAAATTTGTTATGATTTGGATAAAATTTTTGTTTCAAAATTGTTATTGTTGTGTATTATATTGGCATCTTAATAGTTCTTATTTTTAATTATTTAAAAAAAAAAAACATTTTGATTTGTTGATATAAAAAATGAATTGTTTAAAAAATATTAAAAAAATAACACTTTACCACTTCCAAGCTAACTCTAAAACCTAAGAAATTAACTCATGGAAGCTAATTGGACGCTTTAACTTAAACAACCACAATTTTTAGATCTCGAGCAGTTGTACACACATTCCATGATTTTAGCTCTAGCTTTATTTGTATTCTATACTTTAGTATACGAGTGTTGCTGTTTGTATGGGTGTCTATACGGGTTATTGTTTTGTAAAATATTTTTTATTAAAAAACTATTTTTGATATCGATTTAATAAAATAATTTGAAAAAAAATATTTTAAAAATATAAAAATAAACAAAAAACAGATGATGATGATGTCAAGGTAGCATCATCGTTAATGAGTCTTGGGACTCGGACATATTGCATGCTAAAAGAACACGTGGTATCCTAGCATTAAATGTCAAGAACCAATCACGTATAAAGATTGGCGGTCAAGATTGGAGCGCGTCCATGAATGAAAGATACCTGGACCCTTACCCGTTTCCTAGATCCAATACTTCAAGCCTCGATATAAGTAGAACGAGAAGGCTACTCTGCCGAAAACCCATCACCTACCAATTGAAAATATTTGAAATTGTTTTTAGTTTTCATATTTTTATTTTTTTATATTTTTTAAATATACAAATATAAAGAATAAATTTAGAAAATACAAAATATATTTTGATATATTTCTAAAACAATGTATATTTAATAAAACAATATCTACCATATCCTAAACAACTATTTAATTCTTCCTTAAACAACCATTTAATTCTTGGTTTACCTGCTAAAAATTGCATTACCATGTCCCTGGGACCTGGGTTGTCGCCATGAAAGTTTGCGGTGACTCGAGTCTGGCCATCTAACCTTTATCGTATTATATTGTTTTAAAACTTTAATTACTGAGTTCATATGTAACTTGGGTAATACAGGTTTCCAGCTGGGTTGAGTTTCAATCAAAATATAAAAATAATTAATTTAGTATAACCTGATAAAAAACACAGCAGTCAATTAGGGGGGGAAAAAAACGTAATCAAAACGTGTGATTTTCTACTTGTTTTTGTTTTTTAAAATATTTTTATTTTTATTCTTTTTATAAAATAAAAAAAATGAATATTAACTTAAATCAACCAAAATCAAGCCATCTAATCAATCCTGAAACTTGACTCAAATTGAATTTTTTTTTAAATAAAATTACTTGTTTTTGTGGTTGCTTATGCTTTTAAAGCAAATTATATAAAGTAGTCGATTGGTAATAATTAAAATATCATTTACTATTCATGGACTCCACTGTTATTTATATTTGAAATGCAAGAGGAGGAAAATAGCTCTTCGCTGTTCCTTGCATGGAGAAATTACTATTTACTATTCACTTAAATGAACATAGACTGTTTGTTTTCCGTTATTGCTTTTATTTTTGAAGCAAACCACATGAAACGATTATTTAGTAATAATCAAAACATCATTGATTGTTCATAGGCTCATTGCTATTTGGGTTTGAAATACCGGGGGAGAAAAGCAACTTTTCACTGCTTCTTGCATGGAGGAATTGCTCTCCCTGTTTACTTAAATGAGCAGTGACAGGAGAGCACGTTCCTATTGTTTCAATCAGATTACATCCGATTCAAAAATATATTGAATTGAATTAAATTTATAGAATAAAAAAATAAAATTTATTTTTTATTTTAAATTATATTTTATTTAAAAAATCAGTATTTAATATTATTTAATAAATCAAACGAAGATCGTTTGATGATGTAATATTTATAGAATTTAATTGTAATTTTAATTTTATTTTACTTAATATTGTTATGCACTTAAAAAATTAAAAAAACTGTAGTCGTTGTTAGATGTATTTAAAATTATTTATAACTTTAATTTTAAAAATATTTTTAACTAAATATATTAAATTATTTTTTTTTCAACTTCAACTTCAATTATAATTATAACCAAATGAATATTAAACTATTTAATTAAAAATATTTTTTATAAAATATTTTTTTAAATCATAACTATAAAAATTATTACAGCACTAACAGGACTGTTTAGATAACGAGACAACTGAATACGTTAGAAAAAGAAAAAAAAAAAAAAAAACTTAACACTGCAGGTTAGTGGAATGACAGAAGGAGAGCCGCTGGCTCCCCAGCCAGGGGCATAACAAGGCTAAACGACGAGGGCCTCTGGCACCCTGTATTTTAGAAACTAATATTTCAGTTTTAGAATTTCGAGATTTTTTAAACTATACCCTTCACTATAAGATTTATTTTTTAGGAAATTGAGTACGGGTTTTGCATAAAGTCATGTATTATTTACGTTGCCTTTACTTTGTTATTTTATTTTTTAATTTACCCCTAATATTATCATATTGATCTTACCAATCATAAGGTATATTTGGTATTATTATACCGTGCCGTGCTATATCATGCAGTGTTGCCCTATAGTTTTCGGTTGTGGTGTGAGGTAAAAACAATATTTGGTAACGAATCACTACACCATGCGTATAAATATTTAGAGCACTTCGACAGTGTCTGATTAAATTATATTATCATGTCTTTTAGATTAAAAATAACAAATAAGGATGGTAACATATCCAAAATATATTAATAAATATGGTTGTTTTGAATGAAATTAGAAAACGAGGTCGTTTCACAACAACCCTTCTGCCCAGGATAAGAACGACAACGTTTTTGAAGTGCGTGGTCACGGCTTCGGTTTTTCTTTTTCGTAATTGTCAAAAAGGGTACTTGTCGGGTTGTTTCTTGCCTGCTAAATCCCCACCTTTCCTTTTTTTTTTTTCCCTCACATTTTAGAATGCCCCTTTCTTCCTGCTGGCTTCCCATTAACTCTGAAGTAAAAAAAAAGCAAAAGATTAAGGAATCAAAACCAACCAACAGTCACACATCAAATATAATTATATATAAAATCTAATATAAAAAAAATATAAAAACTATTTAACTAACCAAATAATTATTTTTTATATTAAAAATAAACATCTTCTAGAGTTTTTTTAATATTTAAAATAACAAAAAAATAATTTCAAACAAAAACAAATTCAAATTTTAAACAAATAATCCACCTGCCTGCCACCCCCTTATCACGCAGCGCAATTCCAAACTTCCCCGGGCAGCAAGCACAATACTGTACAGAACCCAACGCAAATCCCAGCCATACCCCTCCGTACAACAACCATATACTTTTATTCCCTTTATACCCTTGTTGTTTTATGCTTTTCCACCCCTACCTGGAGTAGACTCACTCAGGTCTCAGATAGATAGGCAGGTTTCTTGACCTCTCCATCCAAACAGAAGAGAAAGTCAGTCTTCTCCAGAACCAAAAAAAGAAAAGCCTTCTGATATTTTGCAGCAATGGTGAAATCAAGCGAAAGTGGGGTCGCTCCTTTCTTGAAGAAATGCTATGAGATGGTTGATGATGAATCAACAAATTCGATAATCTCATGGAGCCAGACCAATGACAGCTTTGTTATATGGGACATGACTGAATTCTCTGTCCACTTACTGCCTAAGTACTTCAAACACAGCAATTCTTCTAGTTTTGTCAGGCAGCTCAATATCTATGTAAGTTTTCTTTGTTTCTTTTTTATGTTCTACAATGGTTTTTCTTCTTCTTCTTTCCTGTTTTGGTTGTGTGATTGAATTTTAATTGTGGGGTTCTTTATTGATTGATTATTACTAAACGGATGTTATCAATTTTTCGAATATCAAAATTGATGTGAAAAACATTTAAAATTCTGGGTTTGTTTATTGTCTTTAATATGAACAATCTTTTGAATCTTCGAAGCAGGGTTTAACTGAATTATGTTCCAATGGAAACAAAATATCAAGTGTAGACTGTTAACCAGCAATATAAAAATATAGTGCTGAGGAAGATATTATCTTTGAATGTAGGTGTACATACTAAAGAAGGGATCCCTCTGTTTTTAGAAATGTTAGCTTCTAGACGATATTCTTATATGTGCATTTCTAGATTCTTGAAACACAATATGAACTTGTACGTTGCTTTCAACGCTTTAGATTTTTAATAATGGTATATGCTACCAAGATATGGTTTCTTAATTGTTATTAACTAGCTGGTTGGGTGTAAAAGCAATGTTCTTGAATCTTTACCAGGGGTCCTGCTTCTGTGATTGTTCTTGAATCTTTACCAGGGGTCCTGCTTCTGTGTTTTGATACTTTCTTCGTAGAACATTGCCATTTTTTTATTAGAGAGGCAGGATACAGCTAAGGTTGTCCCCATGTGGCAGTGAAGCAATTCCTGGGGATGTGTGGCTGATAAGATCGATAAAGATCTTACACCTTGCTTGTTGCATGCCAAGTTTGCCATTGCAAATTTTATAGCTTTGGTATTTCTTGATACATTACTCATCTTTTGTTGTGATTTTTCAATTGTTTTGAAGGTCTTTTCTGAACATTTTTCTTTGTGCTTATTTTTCCTTTCTCGTGTACTTGTGCTGGCACTGGGTTAACACAGGTTGTAGGAAATGATGGGGATGGGAGAAAAGGGAGCCAATAACTCCTCGTTAGCAAGAATTACAATGTATAGACTCATTAACATGAGTTATATGTGTCCAAGCAGCAATAGATTAAAGTTAAAGACTGACATTATTTCAGCTATTACTGTTCCCCTGCTGTTCACTGTGCATCTGTCCAACAACAATTTGGCTAGTAAACTGTGCACTTGTAAAAGAGGATTGATTCTAGTTGGTTGCTGTTCTTTCACACATATAGGCGTGCTATTTCCCCCTTTTGGGGAGAACATTGTGGCAATTCCATGTCCATTTTCATTAGGTTTACGCATTGGATTTTGCCTTTCCTAGTCTTAGAGTTAGACTAGACAAGGTTCTGGTTCAAGTCTGACCTTGCTTAGAAAACAAAGAGGGTGGACACAAAGGTTCAGAATTGCATAGTTGCTAGGTTGTTCTTTGAATAAGTCATTCAAAAGTGATTCTTGCTAAAATGTTGCAGTGTTATCTTTTTATTTGTAAAAGTTTAAAAAATTCATTGCGAAATAAGCTAACTTGTCTTCATCTGTTCCTATGAGAATGATTAAAATTAAACTGATGCGTGTCTCTTTCTTTTTTTGAGTAATTTTGTAAAGATCTAGAACTGATTGAAATATTAAGTAAAGCAAAAATTGACTAATATTCCCACAATATTCCCTTGTTCATTCATCCTCTTGTTTGATATTTGCAAGGGCCTTTGGCCTTTTAAAACTTGGTTTCTGAAAGTTTCTCTTTGAGGAAACACTGTGTAATGTGTGGAAGAAGCTTCAAGGTTTTATACAAACTATGTCCAACTTTGGATATCATTTCTTGTGACAAAATTATGCAGCGCAACCCATGTTTATGGTAAAGAATGAAGTGGTTCAGTTGCCATACATGTTAACCCCTCCCCCCACCCTCACTGCTGTGGTCTGTGCTTTTAATTTGAAATTACATGCTTTATTCAAGTATCTAATAGTCATAAACTTGTTTCAGGGATTTAGAAAAATTGATACAGACCAGTGGGAATTTGCAAATGACGGATTTATCAGAGGGCAGAAACATTTGTTAAAGAATATCTGCAGGAGGAAAAATTCTCAGGGCACAGACAATCG
Organism: Populus ilicifolia; assembly: GCA_015708895.1. Lineage (NCBI taxonomy): Eukaryota > Viridiplantae > Streptophyta > Magnoliopsida > Malpighiales > Salicaceae > Populus > Populus ilicifolia. The sequence goes on from SRLM01000224.1 coordinate 1,777,113, forward strand.
AAAGTCAGTGCAGCAGCAAGACAACTCCATTGAGCATTGTGAAAATGTTGAAAATGTGGGTCTCTGGAAGGAAGTTGAGAACCTGAAGACAGGTAAACATGCACTTACACAGGAGTTGGTTAAGCTCAGGCAGCACCAGGAAACTGCAGACAATAAGCTGCTCCTGTTGAGGGATCGCCTTCAAGGAATGGAAAAAAATCAGCAGCAGATGCTGTCTTTTTTAGTGATGGCAGTGCAAAGCCCAGGGTTTCTAGCTCAGCTTCTAAACAAAAAGGAAAATAATTGGCGGATAGCTGAGCCAGGAAGCATAGTGGAGCAGGGTGCAGATGATGCTGAGCAGTTGGCTTCTGAGGGAATGATAGTAAGGTACCAGCCACCATTGGATGAGATGTTCGAGCCCGTACATGCACCGCCAATTGGTCCAGAAAATCCCCAAGAATCTAACCCATCTTCCGATGGGATGAAAGATTTTTTTGTGAGTCCAGATTTTATGGAACTTCTTATGGATGAAAATTTGGGTTTGGAAAATCATGCCTCGTTTGTTTTACCAGAATTAGTGGATGATGGTTCTTGGGAACAACTGCTATTAGCCAATCCTTTCATTGATGATATTAAAGACACCAAACCCGGATCTGAAGAGAGCACTGATACTGAAACTGATACCGGAACAACAATTGCTGGAACGCAGCTGGAGAGATCCCAGAGTTTTCAATATTTAATAGAACAGATGGAGAAGTCCAATGACTTGGAGAGCAAAGCAACTGATGAAGGACCTCACTTTGAGAAGTCTCAGAAATTGGAAATTCTAACTGAGCAGATGGGTCTTCTGGCTTCGGAGCCAAACCACTAACATGCCGCAACATACCACATAGAAAGACGTATTATTATCAGACAGGCAATTTTAACTAAACAATGTAAGTTGGTTTTCTCTGGTCTCTCTTCCTTCACAAACCATTACAAAAAATTCTGTTATTTACAATTAGAGGAAATCTTATTACTTTAAGATTGCACTATATTTCAAAGTTGTTAGAGTATCATGTTCATGCCAGTTAGTACAATTCCCATACGCTGATTCCTCTTTATTTGTCGATTTATAGATTTAGGTGCGGGGACATGTTTTCTCTACATCTGCTGGGAGGAATTGCTTGGCTGTATTTTGTTCCTTGAAAATGGCGCACCCATTATTGGCTATAAACATCAACAATGATAAATAGTCATTGCCTTTTACTTAATAGATTCAGTATTCTAAAATGTAATAGGCATTCGATTTTATATATATAAGCGCTTTTGTTTTTTTTGGAAGCCCTTCGGGAGCTTAGCTGCAGTACTGTGATTGAACCATCCATCTGGTTATATTGTTATCCAAACGATTTTGCTCCTCTAACTGCATGTTCCTTGTAAATGGCTTTCTTATGGTTTTGGAAGTGTTCTGCGCGAGGATAATAGAATCTGAGGGTGGGGGTTGCAGCTCAAATGCTTAAACACTATCTTAGAGAGAGGATATAATGAGGTTAATATAGGTTTCTCTGGGTTAAACTGGTAGTACAAGTCCTGTGCATGGCTGCCAAACGTGCATCATTCCGTCTCATTCTATGATATTTTTAGCAGCACAGTTAACGGCTCTAGATTGCCACTATCAATATGAACCTAAAAAAGTGAAAAACTTGTCAAATATGCGACCACCTTCACGGCTTAATTTTCTATTACATGTCGGGGGTACTCACTCAATCATCAACCTGCTGATGATGCTACATAGATACTGTACATACAGAGGATATCTAAGCAAATCAAAACTTGCATTACCCAGCTAAAGACCCACCAGCAAATGATGGCGTACATCGGGGTATGGGAATGAACAGTAGGGTAGGAGTGATGATTATATTTTGATGGAGCAATAAGGTCTAAATGTTGGGAAAACGAAGGGGCAGACAAGAATTTCGAAATTTGAACGGTAACAAGAAACACAAATCGGGCAGAGCTCGACTCTGCTAACAACGATATTTAGATGCACAACGAAGCAACTCAATTATGTGCAAAAACCCATCAAAGCTTCATGACACTGAAACGAATGCAAGCATCATAGGTAGGGAAACGGGAAGAAAACGAGTGCAATTATTCTAACAGTTGAGATTACATAATATTGACTAGGAGGATTATGGGTGGACAGCCTTAGCCATGCCAAATGCTGCAGCAGATGCAATGGCACCAATAAGGGCAGTTTGAAAAGCACTTCTAAAGGGTTTATTACCAGTGAAGTAACCCTTAGCAAAGCCGAAGATCAGCAAAGCTGCCAAAGTTAAGATCACCGAAGCAATCACAGCATCCTGGGCGCTTGGAATGAACATGTAAGGAATGAGGGGTACAAATCCGCCCAAAATGTAAGCAATGGCAATAGTCAGCGCACTCTGCAGTGCTCTTCTTGGATCTGGCTTCTCCAATCCTAGCTCAAATCTGTATCCATGTCATTATATAACTTCATTTCAGTATTCTTGGTTTTGCTGATGACACATATGATACAAGAACTAGCTAGTTTAAATAAATTATAAAATCAACACGTTATTGAAATCAAATTCTTTAAAAAAAAAAAACATTATTAAAATCAAATTCACTCAGTAAAAGAAAACCAAGCATCCACTTTATTACATTACCTAGAAAAAGGAAAAGGAAAGAAAATATACATGGAAGTCAAAAGGCTATATGGTATCTCGTGATGCTGGATAACATAAAATCAGGGTGCAATTTGCAGATCACCCGTGCTCTGGGTAGGGGACCCTTGAGGGTTTGTCTTAATCAGGTCTTTTGCACATACTGTAATCATGATAACATAGTGGAGCTGCTGTTCAACTTGTCAACAAATTGGTGCGTTTTATGTTGGAAATTTTTGAAATAAATCTTGAAAGATTAACATCAACTTGTTATTCCATCTTTTCAGAGAACTCTGATTAAGTAAACAATTACCATGCCAAACAAGAGAGGTTTGAGGATAAATGAAGCTTACTTCATCATGAAATCAAGCCAGGCTTGAGGCTTCTTCCTTAGAGCACTAACCACAGGTCCATACTCGTGCGGCTCTATTCCATAGTGTGCCAGTATCTCAGCCACCTCAGCCGCCTCTGCATTTTTCCCCAAAAAGAACAACCCCATCCATCATTTTTGACCTTTAAACAACAACTTAGCTTGTAATAATGTTCTTTATTAGTACTATTTTCATTATCAAATTGAACTCCATTAGGCAAGGAAAAAAGACTAGTCTCCTAACCGGACATCATTATCGCTGGAAAAGAAGAAGAAGAAGAAACTCTATCATTGTAAGAAAAAACCTGTATCGGGAACACTTTTGATCTCTTCTTGCTCTCTCCTGAGCTCTCTTGCGTAGTGATCTGCCTCACTTTTAGCCGCTAGATATCTGCACAGTAAATAGGAATGAGCTATAATATACATCATTGGCAGACTCGAGTTTACGGTATTTCTCATCATAAAAAAAAACAAAATGTAAGCAAAATCAAAGACAAACAAATATGATTAATGATAAACAACAATACCCTCCAAGTCCCATGGAGATGGCGCCAGCAGCAACTTCGGCGATGCCGGCGGTGAGAACAATGGAAGACGTAGCATTAGCTCCAGACAAACCGGCAGCGAGAGCAAAAGGGACAGTTAGACCATCGGATACACCGATGATAATGTCACGAACGATCTCACCGGCAGTGAAGTGCTTCTCTTGGTGCTGGTTTAGGAGGGTCTGTTTCTCGGGATCTAGATCAACTCCTTGTGTCGAAGTCGCCATTAGGTGATTTTTGGCCTTTGTGATGTTTTCAATTAGTATGTACGTTTATACAAATATCAAACTGCGGGAAGGAGAGGGAGAGTCCTAATAGGACATGGAAGCGCGTGCCTTGCCTTGGAGTGTTTTGCTGTTTCAAGTTTGCGCTGCGGTGGTACGTAGCTAGGTGGGTCTGTTGTTTTCAACGCATGCTGACGCAGATTTCATACAAGGTAATTTTGTTTTTTTTCGTAGCCTTTGCATTTTGCAGTTTTAGACGAATCCGCTCCTGATCATCAGCACCATCTAGACCTGTTATCTCCATATTAGTACCAATTTTATATACTAATTTGTTTTTTTCTTTTGTTTTTAAGCGGATACAGATATCGTATTAATTTCCTCTCTTCCCAGAATTAACATTTTAGCGTGGGATGACGATTATGAAATTTTAAATAAATTAGATGGTTTTTTTTTAATTATGAAATTAGATATCCTGTCATCAAGTAGATCATGTTTATCTTTTTCATTATTTCTCGTTAAACTTTTATTTATTACAGTAATCGGTAAGATTATTTTTATTAATATAGTTTTTTTTTTCATTTCTTTCATCCCTGCAAACCCTTCTCTTTTTCTAACGTTGAGGGATTTTTTATGTCAAGAAATGTATAGATAGAATGATTATGTAGCAAGACATGACTTTGGTAATTTTACTTGCCATTTAAATGTGGCCAACATTAATTAAAAACCTATACTGAAAACTGGCATTTCACTTTACCGATAAATAATAAAATGTTTTGGCTTTTAATAATTTGTTTCTTGAGATTTTTTAAAGTTTAAATTTAATTTTTTTAATTTTATTTTTTAATATTAAATTTAATAAATTTTAGATTTTATAGTTTATATTAATTTACTTCCTATAAAGTTATTTTTATCTTATGATTTGAGCTTCACAAATTAACTCATGTTATTATTATTATTAATTGATTTTTTTTTAAATTTTTTTATTTAATATTAAATTAATTAAAAATTAATGTGTCCATATACATGTGTGTATATGAGTTTATTATGATCTTATTACTCAGATCACAAGTTTTGTGTGTTGATTAGGTTAACTCATATTTTTATTGAGTAACTTTTCAATTGATTTTTTTATATTTGACTTTATATTTTTTTTATAAGATTATCAGGGTCTCATAACTCGTGTCAGATATTAAATATATTAACTTGAGTTAATTTGAATAAATTTGAGTCATAGTTAATTGTTTTTTCAATATTTTTATTAAAAATATTTTCTTATTGTTTTAGTCAAATTAAAATTCTACTGATAATTTAAATTGTTTTTGAACTTGTAAAATTAACTATATTACATTAAATCAACCCGTATAATTTATTTATTTTTCTATTAAAATATGCATTAATAATACATGGATATTTTTTTATATTTAATAAAAGTTTAATTCAACCTCCACGTGACATCACGGACTATTTTCTAATCATCAGTCACAAGAACATAGAGTCGCAGTCGTAATTGTATTTTTTCAAGGGGACCTGAAACAAGCCTTCATCAACCAATTTGTAGCTCGGGGGATGTAGTCCATTGAACGAGTGGATGCATATGAACATGCGGCCTCAAGCTCTGAAATCACTGGAATGGACAAACTGAAGACAAGATGGGCTGTTTTTTCAAACGTTTTTCTTATATCGCCGATATAATTTCCCTGAAAAGTTTAAAATATTCCGAATGAATGCCCAACAACTCATCCTACGACAGTAGTGGACAGTCGATGGTCCAATCGACCTCGAAGGGTTCCTAATGTTAGACTTTAGAGATTGCTCAAAACTAATTTTAGGAAGGATATTTGTATTAAATTTGTCAAACAATAAAAAGAAATAGAAGTCTAAAGAAGGTGTGGCTCGTAGGAACCCCGGTAGCGTTTCGGCCAGAAACGAATTCGGCTGGGACAGCAATTTCTAGCAGCAGGCTGCAGGCCTGGGGGGCCGTAGCATGAAAGCTGTGGCGTCGCCCTCTGTCGTGGGCCTATTGTTTTATGTTTTTTTATTTGTTCTTTTGGTAGCATGGCCATGTTCTTGGCAAACCAAGTAGGATTTGACCTGCCCTCTCCGGTCCCCGGCATTTTTGTTCGACACCTCCTTAATTTGCTGGACAAATAGCGGAGGACTAATTATCAGGGGGTCCTTTAATCGGTGTTGCTAATTAAAAAATGAAAACGACATTTGCTCCTCCATGAGAATAGAAGTGGAAAACCCAATATTAACACTGCCAAGTACTAACTATCCTAATTAACTGCCGCAGATAGATACAACCACACGGGACAATAGACTGATCAATACAAGGCAGTTAGAAGTGCTCCTGGGCAAGATCAGGTGCGAACAAAACAAGTAGAAATCAAGCTCGAAAAACCTTAGCTATGCAATAAGCAGCTGCTGATGCCATGGCTCCTATGAAAGCAGTTTGGATAGCATTCTTGAAAGGATTATTACCAGTGAAGTAACCCTTCACAAACCCAAAAATTAGTAATGCCACTATGGTTATTATAACAGATCCAACTACAGCTTCTTCAGCAAGTGGAATGACCATGTATGGTGCCAAGGGTACCAATCCACCCGCTATGTAAGAAATAGCAATAGTCAAGGCGCTTTGCAGTGCTCTCATGGGTTCTGGTTTCTCCAGTCCAAGTTCAAACCTACAGAAACATTAATCTATCAGATAATACGATCTAAATATTGTTTTAAGAATCTGCGTATCCAAGCAAAAAAACAAAATAGAGAGAGAGAGAGAGAGAACAGGAAGATGATATCAAGATTTTTACTTCATCATGAAATCCAGCCAGTGCTGGGAGTTCCTCCTCAGAGCGTTCACCACAGACTCGTATTTGTGTGGCTCAATATCATACTGTGATAATATTTCTCCACATTCAGCAGCCTCTGTTGGTTAAGATTATTAGAGTTCTATTAATTAAACATTTACATTAATTACAATAGCATTTTGCCACATTTGCAAGGAAAAAAAGAAAAAATATGAATTTAATCATGACATGTCAAAAGGGTTGAGGCATTTAAACCTATATCGGGGACACTTATGATCTCTTCTTGCTCTATTTTTAGTTCCCTCATGTAATGGTCAGCTTCGCTTTCTGCTGCAAGGTACCTGCACCAGTCATCACGGAATGAGTTAACATCTTTTCATGTTTTGCAAAACCTGTAAGATGCCATGGATTATCTATACCCGTATAGCTAAGCTGGGAAAGCGGCTTGATTAAAAATGTTAGTATTACCCAACCTCAGCAATGCCGGCAACAAGAATGATGCTGGATGTCACATTGGCACCGGATAATCCAGCGGCTAGGGCAAAAGGGACTGTGAGACCATCAGAGACACCTGTGATAATGTCACGGAAAATCTCACTAGACATGAAATGCTTCTCTTCATGCTCTTCAAGAAACAATTTCGGCTTCTCTAGGTCAGTGTACCCATTTTCAGCCATTGCCAGATATACTTAATTCTCTTGTTTGGCAATGAAGTGATGAGATGATGGTGGGAATTGAGCAATATACATAGCAGGTATAGAGCTTAATTAAACCGAATTAATGAAGCTTTTCCATTCCTTGAAACTGGGTCCACGTCTAATCAAGTCGGGCGTGTGCTGCTGCTATTTGGGAAGATGAAACGTTTGGGTTCGCTCCGGTTCAGTACCCTGGGGTGGCTGGTCAAGCACGACCGCTCAGGCACAGATGATAATTAACTCCCTAGTATCATTATCATTATCACTGATATTTCTGTTACCAGTAATGAGTTAATTTTTTATTACTATTTCGTAAAAAGAAAAATCTTAATATTCATTAAGTTTTAAAAACATAAAAATACATTTTATAATTATTATTTTTTTAATTTTCATCTGTCTTTTCAATTAAATATATTTTTATTTAGACCTCGATTCCATTTGAAACCTCTCTCTTCTTGAAACAATTAAATCTGAATACTAAATTAAAATGCCAATCGAGAAAGCATGTGTTCAGTAAGATCAGCACCTTCTCAAGATTGTAATTGGCGCGTGTGTCGCAGCACAAGACTGTTGTGGATGACTGGATGTTGATAGCCAATGGGACATTTGAGGTAAAATTACAAAATTCGAAAAGACAAGAAACGAGAATAAAAAGACACCTGCATGTGGAGCCGTGATTTGGTGCCCATGCGGAGGTGTGCGGAGCACACGCCTCCACACGCCAATTATGTATAAACCATTCCAAACTCAGGATTTGAAGGAAACAGAACAAAAACGCAAGAGATAATTTCAAAACCGGAATAATATTATAATTTTCTATGAAAATGGAGTTAAAAAAAAAGGAGAAAAAATTATGTTAAAATTAAATAGCATAAAAAAACAAAAAACTAATTTTTCAATTTTGTATTGAGCATAAAAAATATATTTTAGAGATCTTTCACATCTTTTCTTTACAAGTTCTTCATTGTTTTTCAAATAAAGAAACGATATCAACAATATAATTTATGTGTATATAAGTACCTCCTACTGCTATAGAATATTAAAATTATTTTTTTATATATTTAGTAAGTGTTAATAATTTATTTTTTATTATAAATTTAATATAAATCTTTTACGAGTTAATAATATTTTTTTCATGATAATATTTGATTTGATTGAAATAATTTAGATTATTACGAATACAAAAGATTAAGAAAACTATTATATTATTAAATCTTGATATTGACTTTTTATCAGAAATAATTATAATTTTGATTCTTTAAAGAAAAATCATTTTCGTTCTTGATGCTTTGTTGGAGCGTGCTTATCTCCATTCCATAAATAATTTAAGATTGCATTCATCGAGAATATTTTTTTCTTCGCCGTGCTTTCTTTTCAATAGCTCATGAATGTTTCAATCGATTTGGACGAGGCCTTGGCATTTGACACGCACTACCTGAAACTTCAGTCGATTTGGATGAAGAAGCGAAATTGAAATTTTAGGAACCTAACTGGAAATAATCTTTCTTTGAGACTCGACTGTGATATGTGTTATAATTTAAGGATTAAATTTGAGATTCGCTCATTATTGTCCGTTCATGTGCCAGCCCCGCGCGCATCGATAGGGAATGTCAAAAGGTCGCACCAAGCGCGCATCGATAGGGAATGTCAAAAGGTCGCACCAAGAGTGGAGGATCCATCAGAGTTGGAGGTGGTCCGCTTGTGAGAACACCGGTGCCAGCCACACGCCCTGACATCTAAGAGCGGAGATGAGGACAAGGAACGGAGAGCACGGGTTCGTACCTTTCTTGCTTTATTTTACCTTGACAGTGACACTAGGCCCACTACCATTTGTTCATACAGTGTAAAGAAATATCAGAGAACCCAAACCGCCCATGTATAGATTTTATTTATTTATTTTATCATGATGGATTGGTGGGAATAGATACATGGAGATGAAATAAACTTGTTTTGACAGGTTAACAGCAAAAGACCTACGAGATAAAATCAACTAATAAATTTGTCGAATCTTGTTTGGTTTTAGATAATCACACGTATTCTACCTAACAGGCTGCCCTTTTAAAAGGACCTTGTAATTGTATTTATGTATATTATATTTGAAAAACATATTATATTTATATTTTTTTATAGTTTTAATATGCTGATATTAAATATATAAAAAATATTTAATATATTTTTAAACAAGAATCATTTATAAAAAAATCTTGTAGCTCTGTGTTAGACACATATTCAATAATAAACAACAATACTGACATGGGACATCCAGCAAGTTAAAATTGAATTTTGAAATAACATAGCTGGAATTAATGCCATGATTCTGGCTGTGTTGAAATATTTAATTGTGTTATTTGTTTTCTTTTTGGATAGACATTGGCCAGTAATATTTCAAACTTATATACAGTGTCGGATATGGTATTTCTCCTGAAAAGAAAAGGCGTGCTATTATCGATCCTGTAATTGCTATGACGTGCACATAAATAGTCTCAGACAATATTGACATATTGAACACACACATCATAAGCAATGAATTAACTGACCAGTTTTTTTTTTATTATTATTTATATATGGTATCTGGACTAATTTAGGATACCACAACTAATTCATATAATCCACTAAATATTTTGCAAATCCAATAAATAAATAATATATTACAGGTATGCATAATAAAATTCAAATCCGTATAGTTAGATAGTTAGAAAGAGGGCAATCCCCTCCAACTCACCAATCTTGCTAATAGGATACTGATATGGACCGATCAAATTCTTGATCTCAGTTTGAATTAAATTAGACCAAGATTCGAAAGTGCAAAGCCTTTCATTATAGAATATTAAAAAAACAGGGTGAAGTGGGTACCAGAAAAGAAGTCCACTAGGGAATAAGCTAGTAAAAATTGACATGGTTTTCATTGCTACATATTGTCTGAAAGAATTAAAGTACTCGCACTTCTGATGATTATTGTCGTTTGAGATTGTTGCTGTGGGTTGATTATCATTAACGACCCTTTAATAATGGGCACAAATATTATTTTATAAAAACTTGATTTTTTTTATTTAAAATTAATTAATTATATTATATTTTTAAATAAAATTATTTTAAAAAAATTCTTTATCACTATAAAAAACATTTAAAAATAACAAACATCAATTTAAATAGTTATTTAAAGAGAGGTATTTTTTGTGGCAATGAAAAGTGACATTACATGTATGACATGAGCATGGTCAATAGTGATATTTGGTTAATGCTGAAGCATATAATTTTATTTTTATTATAGTATAATTAAGTAAAATATAATTTTTTTAAAAATAAAATTATTAAAACCCAAGCATGGTTCATTATCACAATCATGGTTTTGTCGTATTGAACTATGAAATTCGAGGTAGTTTAATATATTGATATTTTAGTATTAAAGAAATATATATTTTCTTGAAATTGTTTTCAAAACCAGAATATAATTTTTATAAGTTGATAGAAATATGTTGGAACAATATTTATTTAAATATAGATTAGACATAAAAAATGAAGCAAGAAAATTTTAATGTTTAATTACCAAATCAAGTTTAATAACAATAAATATTATGATTCAACCCACAACATTTGATAAGGATAACGAATTCAACTCTCGCTTCGGCCATCAATAACTTAATGCAGATAATAATATACCAAAATTTATTTAAGAGAGTGTTTGAGAATATTGTAATAGTTGTTTTGTAAAATATTTTTTTATAAATATATTAATATAATATATTTTTATTTTTTAAAAATATTTTTTGATATCACCACATCAAAATAATTAAAAAATATATATAAAAAATAATAATGTTATATATATATATTTTTAAAATTTACCAAACCAAACACAATTCCAAACAAGGCATTACTCGCTACTCTGCTTTTAATAATAGCGTAGTAAACACCCCCCGGTTAATTAAAGAGCGACTGACGTTTTATGAACGAGACACCATACCTTGGGAATTGCAATATTACGAAGTTAGCTTGTTTGGAGCAACGGGGCCTCTTTTTATCTGACCGATAGCTTTGCAAAGCCTGGCCTCCTTTTTGCTATTTTTGGTTAGAAGGTGAGTTCGACAGCAGGGAATGTAATTAAATGCCCACATAAACTTTCACAAATTACATGTACAATGATAGTTATATATGATGTTTTCACTACCAGGTAAACAAGTTACGCACTTTATCTAACCAATTCCTGAAGGCTCTGGCTGCCTTCTCAAACAAAAACACACAATGATATAAAATAACCCTTCAATTTCAAGTTGATGGCAAAGGCCCATACACTCCGACGACTTTACTGCCAACCTCTGGGCCCTTTTGCATTGAAGAATTTGGGCTATGCTTTTATGCAGAAGACAGTAACCTCAAGCCAGTAATTCTCGCGTTCTGCAGCCAAACTGCAAGGCGGACGAGATCCAGGTTCATCATGTGGAAAACGAAAAATCATTTCTCCCCGAATTAGCTTAGATTGCTCGTTCTTTTATATATTAGCGTGAGAGATCCATGCTCCATCGAAAATCTCATATTCGACTAAACATCGTTTTAAAGCTAAGCTTACAATGGAAACAAGTGACAAAGGGAATGATTTCACTTGTCACGCTCTCTGAAGAGAGACTCGAAAAGTCCAGTATCAGCAGAGCCCCAAAACTCCGTCATATTTTTAAATCAGAAAATAAAACTCCTCTTCCTGTTTCTTAACGCCCTGCAACAATTAATTTAGATGAGAAATCGAGGGGTGATATAGATTCAAATTAAGACAGAATAAGAAAATCCTCATCCTGTCCACATTCCCTGAAATTTTCAAGAACCATGCTTGCAGCGTCGATCAAAAGAAAGCTCTTTTCACAGCCAAGCAGCTCTCTTTCTGCGTACTATTTTTGACACTCATCATCAGCACAGGAAGTGGTTCTGTGCCAAACACCTCTTACTCAATCAACCCCTGGCAGCAATTAATTTTGCAAGAAACAACCTAAACTAATGAAGCCAGCAGAAACTCGTGCTAACAGGAACTAAAGTATGACGTGCAGTTTGGCCAAATGTATCCTTATCAAGTAATGAAAACCAAGAGCAAACATAAAAACTTGTGGAAAAAAATAATTAGAAAGCCATGCTAGGGAAAGATGTTAAATGAGGTAAAAACAAACGAAAACATTAATCAGCACCTCACCTTGAACAAAGGTGGAAGACTTTAATATACCTCCCAGCCCAAGACATGTACAAAAAACAGAAAATCAGAGAGCAGACAAATTACCAATAACAGTGAAATAGATGAGCAACATCCAGGAAAAAGAATCATACTGAGCAGTGTTGAACATCATACAGTTACAGAAATGTTCATACCATAAATGTCCAGGTTGTGTTGTGAGGGGAGCGTAGGGCCTCTTGCTTCTCCATGGAGACAAAGCGTTTACATACTGTTTATATTACAAATGACACTGAAATTATTCAACGAGTTCTATATTACTATACTCTAATATAGATTTTACATTCCTGACTTCGGAAAGACAACATCCATCTCTCACTGATATGCACGGAATATGAAATAATACAAAGTGAAACAAAAAAGAATGGACATTGAAGATCAGTTTTACAGCTCTTCAGGTCAGGTCTCCACAATTTTCAGCACGAATTTGCTCAGGAGAACGAAAGTTTCAAGGTGAACATCGTTAGAGATACTATAAAGATCTTCAGTGTCCAAAACTAATAACAATTTGAACACTTAAAACCCCCAACGGTGACAGGAAAACAAAACAGTTCGAAGGAGACAAGCTACAAGAAATCCATCCACTGGGAAGCGGGGTTGGGTGCACATGCTGTACAAGCATCACTTCATGTACTTCAACGGCTAAAAAACAGAACCAAAAGCGCCCTTTGACAATATTTCGATCAGCAATAAATGGAATGGTAAGAGTTGACAAATCCACGGTTTGTCAGCAATTTAATCCTCAGTGACGGAAACCTCAACAAAAATGACAAATTGATAACAAAAATTACAGATCAAATTTTCTAACTCCCAAAAAAGGGTCAACTAAACAGGACAAAGCCCTAAAATGTATAAATCCAGCATAAAATATGAGCGCGAGAGTAAGACCATAAAGGCAAACAAATTGGACGCAGAAACCTTCCCGGATAAAACCAGACACATATTGAATTCAAACTACGATACAAGAAACATCATAAGAAATCCCAAATAAAACAATAATGGGCTAAAAAACTACACACCCGAGAAACATGAATCATTAAAATCAACAATAAAAAACAGGCCTCTTCAGTTCAGGTCTCCAAAAATATTTCCCCACGGTACAACTCGGAAGAACGAAAGTATAATAATCATCATCATTAGAGGCTATATAAACATCTTTACACTAGTAGTTTGAAACTAATCATGAGCAATAGAGCCAAGAAAATAAGAAGAAGATTCGCTCAATCGTAAGCCACCGGGATGAAAATACAAAAATGAAAAGAGAAAAAAGGTTAGAAAAAAATGTCTCTTCAGTTCAGGTCTCCATAAAAACTTCCACATGGTTTTAAATTGTCAGAAGAACGAAAGTTTTGATCATCATTAGAGACATTCATTATTCATTATTCATTATTATCAAAATAACAAAACCAAGAAGCCTAATCACCTCACCTTCTCTTCCTGTCGCAGAAAATAAGAAACAGAAACAAAAGTTTATGCAGCTGATTTTAGCTTTGGCAAGCAAGAGTGCAGATCCGAGTAAAGAGTGTAGTGGGAGGGCGTTGCTTTTATAATAGCGTGGATGATTTGAAGTCTGGCGGCCGGTCACCCCAAAACCCTAGCAAGCTTTCGCTTTGAGTACAGGGATTTTGGGCCATGATTGGACCCAGCTCATTTCCTTCAGGTTTAACCATTTCGGCCCACCCCTCATTTCTGGTGACAAATTAGCTCGGAACCCCACACTGCTTCATAGGGGCTATTTTGGAACTTACATACGGGCAAATCCAGAGCGATTAGCCGATTGGGGGTCTGTGACAGTGTTTACTAAAAAACGAAACCGTGAATGTCTGTTTATTTTTATTTTTTAAAAAACAACCACTTCTACAATAATAAACATAAACGGGCTCTAACTCCTTCGTTGACACCCAGCCAGGTGTGGTATTTGTCCTGAAAATTTTTCACTAAGAACTATTTCATGAAGGGTTGATCTTGACAAAATTTCCCTTAATCGAAATGTAGGGATTGCCATGGCAGTATACAGAAAAGATACGTTTTTTTACTTCCTGTCCTGAAACTCGCTGTTAAGAAAATATAAAGGGTCCCTCTTTACATGAGAAGAAGTGTAGGAAGAAACAAAACAATTCGTGGTTATACATGCATCGAGCTCATTCTAATCATGTGAGAATCAATAAACATACAGGCAGCATATTTTTCCCAATCCAAAGAGGAGGCGCTATTGGAAGTGCTAAGGATGATGGAGGGAACAAAATATATTAATGATAATCATCTAGGTGGTGGCCAAATGGTAAGGACTTGGGATTAAGGGGTTTGCTCCTTCTGTGGTCTCAGGTTCGAGTCCTTGGTTGCTTATATGATGGCCACTGGAGGCTTACATGGTCGTTAACTTCAGAACCCGTGGGATTAGTCGTGGTGCGCGAAAGCTGGCCCGGACACCCACGTTAATCTAAAAAAAAAAAATATATTGATGATAGTGCGGTCACTTTAAGAACTGGGCTAGCTATTGCTGAACCTCTCAATGGCATAAGAGAGTTCAGGCAATAACCCAAGCATTGTTTTTCGCTCTAATACATATTTCCAATTCTTTGTCATGATCTGCACTGTCCCATTTTGCTCTACTCTACTCTAAGCTTACTCATGCAAGTAATGATTCCTGCAATACAACAACATGAAAAAAATTCAACGTCAACAGCACCCTCAATTAACAAAACAATGTCAAACTTCTAAATAAAGCCACCAAGTGCCAAGATTTAGCATTCATTTGGACAGTGCACGGGGTTGAGGTTTGACTAACCAACCAAAGTTTGAAGTATATCTAGATAAACTTCGACTTCAGTTAACATTGTTACGTGCAGTTAATTTAAAGCTATTTACTCAAATTTGATACTCCTTTTGTTCTACGTCTTTACTTCTCCAACAAAAGAAGGATAAGTAGCAGGACACAAAACTCTTAAAACTAGCCCTGTAACTAAGGGACAAAGGTTTATACTAATTGCACCTGTCCCCAGGTCACAACTCTCTATAATATGAGCAGAAACACTGTAGGGTGCAGATACTGCTGCTGCTAGCACCAAGCAAATTCGTTGACATAACTTGATTTCTTCATCTTTTCTGTTTTCACTTGCTGGATTTGTTGGTAAGGCGTAGACCCAAAACTTTAAAGATCCTAGCTATTCATCTGTTTGCATTCGTGTGCTGCAAGGGCCTTTTAACATCATAACTGTTATCTTGACTAGTAGAGGTAGCATGCGAGTGATGGAGTTGTTCAGAAACAGAGACGGTGGCAAATGTAGGCCCTACAACAACATAAGAAGGAGTATTTTCTCTGCGCAGAAAGGACGATGAACCTACTCCAGATGATAGAGCAT
Organism: Populus ilicifolia; assembly: GCA_015708895.1. Classification (NCBI taxonomy): domain Eukaryota; kingdom Viridiplantae; phylum Streptophyta; class Magnoliopsida; order Malpighiales; family Salicaceae; genus Populus; species Populus ilicifolia. Next base: position 1,792,973 of record SRLM01000224.1, read on the forward strand.
AGGGAGTCAACCTTTGAACTATATATGAAAATAAATTTACGGTGTCATCCTGGCAAAAATGATGTGACAAAGGTTGTTGCCATTCGATCAAAATCATCATAAGAATTCTGTCACTATGAGATTTATTTAATTCTCGAGAAGCAAATAAAGTTTGAAGAGTATAACAGCAGCATATAGTATAAATTAAGAAGCCAGGAAGATCGGATGGGCCATGGAGATCAAACCATACAGGTGAAAGCGTCGTGGACACGAGCAAGTCTTGAAACAAAATTAGTGAATACCAAGGTGTAGCCCCAGCACCAGACTCTAGTACCCTCACAAGTGACTGCCAAAAACAAGAGGAATTCATCAGCTTTCATATCCTGAACACCATTCAACAGAGAATCCAATAAAAAAGTGCTTCTCATCCTATCCAGCACATGGCATCGAGTTCCAATTAAGTAGTGAGAGATCGCAAGCATTAAAGTACACTTTAGTCCAAGGTTTATGCATGTCTACATGTGTTAAACCTAGAACCTTGGAGCTGCCTGATTGAAGACTAATATAGCAAAGGTACATTTTTTTTCAGAACAAAGAAAAGGATCAATTAAATACATGAATGCCTTTATATTATACTTAAAAATTGACATAATTTTGACATACAACTCATGCTTGTTCCCCCTTATTTAGTAAGTCTAGCTTCATTTAAACTTCTCTCATAAATAAAAGCTGAATGGTAAGAAACATGAAATGTTCTGCTTCATTCTGGCATCTTCACAACAGACAATTCCAGTTTGAGGCATATAATTAAACAAGGTCGAGTGAACAGAAAGCAGTGCACATAGCATGAGCACTGGAACTACCATGAAAACTGAAAACTGAAAACTGAGAAGATGCCAGAGAGGAAAACGATTGTACTAGTTATATGTAAAATACAAAAGGGAAACAGTTGATCACATCATGGATGGTAATGAAATTTAATCAGTTTTTTCTCACATGACTACTATAGCAGGTTAATCCCACTAGGTCCAAGCACACTTGCCTATCAGGATAATAAAAGGGGAAACAGGAAAATTTTAGATATGTTTAAATTCTTGTAACTTAGTCCATCTATGCCTCTGACAAATTTATGGAAAAATGTCAAGGTGATCCATATTTATGATCGCCTGAAAATACTTGTAGAGACAAACCTGAACTTCAATAGCTAGCTCCCTCCCAACAGTTAGCTTTTTTACAGTTCCACCTTCCTACAAACAGTCACGAAATGATGGTAACTGAATTTTCTTCCCAACAAGAAAATCTGTCCCAAAGATAAAAGTTACGAGGAACGAGATACAGCAACTTCAGCAATACTTTGGTAACTCAAATCCAATGGAAGCCATATGTTACAGCAACTTCAGCATTACCCAGCAGCAGCAATCCAATGGAGACCACTTCTGACATGCTGGTAATTAGTGACTCAGGCCTGTTCGGAAAGGAAACATTTTGAACCCCAAAGACAACAACCAAAAAACAAATAAGTTGGTTTTACTGCAATTCCAGTCAACATACACCATTTGCATAATTTATTAAACAATCATTTCAGCTACATAATTTAATTTGTTAGATGAATTAAGATATGATTAATATTTTTTTAATATATCATTTCAAGTAAAAACTTTATAAACTTAAAATTTACATAATATTTCATAAAATAAATAAGAATAATAAAATTTATATTTATATTTGCTTGATTAGGAAGGCTTTGATACCACATCAAAAATTTATCTCAACCCAATAGCTTAAATTATTAGATAAGATCTTAATATATAATTTATATCATTCTCTGATATAATTCATGATCAACAAGTATGATAGACATGGAGAATTTTAGATATTTAAATTCATGTTTTTTTTTTTAAAAAAAGATTATAGTAATATTCTAGAAAGTTAGATTTTAAAAAAATATATGCTAAAAATATTGAAAAAAAAATTAAAAGCTTGAAGGATTAATCTATATTTATAGCTTATAAATCTTGTTTTTATATGAAGAAGAAAGACTAAATTGTTATTTTTCTCTCAATAAAAAATAAATATGATAAGTGATTGAAAGATTTTTATATATTTAGAGGTGTGGAGAAAGTATAATATAAAATATAATTAAATTTATAGAAATAAAGCTTTTTTCTAAACTGAATTCGATTATATTGATTTAATAATTTATCAGATGTATGTTGTCTTTGATTTAATATTATATATAAAAAATTTATAAAAATCAAATATATGAAGTATGATAACTGTTGAACTTATATTACCTTGAATTCAATTCGGTAACTGGCTAGACATTATCCAGAACTTAATACATCACTGAAATTAGATTTATAAAGTTGGGCCTAGTAAGGTCACAGTGAATGATATGAGCACCATGCCATAGAGCCACAGGGCCACAAGCCCATAGGGCTGAAAAGCTACAGCACCAAATCCTATATAATAATTCGCGGTAAATCTTGTTCCATCAACCACAATAAATGAAATTATTAGATCTCTGTATAGAATGAGGTTGTTAATTCCGTTTCAGTATATATTTGAATTTTTAATTGGAATAGAATATTTTGGTTTTGAAATATTTCAGCCCGTTTCGGGGTTGTGTATATAATTCAAAAAATATAATTTAAATTTAAATAAAATTAATTATAATATAAACACAATACTAAATAAATATAATTTTAAAATTTAAAATAATTAAGATTAATTAAAAATTTAATTGAAAGTAATTCAATTTAAATAAAATACTAATTTGATTTAATAGTTTTTTAAGTCTGAAATGGATCATATAAAATAAAACTGGAATATTTTATTTGAAATTTATCTAAAATTTTTAGAATGAAATAAGATTTAAAATGAAATAAAAATTATTTTATTTTTAAAATTGGTATGAAATGTTGAAATGAAATAATAGAATAATGCGTAATTACTAAGAAAAACCTCGTAAAAGTGATTAGCCCTTCACTGAGTCAGATGACGGAAAATTGAGTTGAAAACGGTAAATCAGCAAGAAAGAAGAAGAGAATCTTGTGCAGTTCCTGCCCTTCTAGCTGTCCTCTTCTCAAATCAAATATGCACAATTCCATCCTTTGGCTTCCTCCACTGTTTGCTTATTTTCACTACTCAATTCACCTGCCGAATTGCATAGGATTTTATTGATTTTTTTTTCTCACAGTTCATCGAATTAATAAAAACAGATGTTGAGAAAGGGAATATCATACCCTAAAGCTATATATATATATTATATAAAGGTAGTCTCCATTCTACCACCAAACATTTATCAAATTTATCCCCGAATTTTTTATTTTTCATAAATTCTTTCGCAAGGATTTCTATTTATTTATTTTTTTGTAGGGAAATGTTTTTCTGTTGAGTGATTTCAATAAAAATCTGTAATGGAGAAATCAAAATAATTTAAGAGGAAAATTATACTATCTCTATCTCAATAGTGGAAGTGTGTTTGAGGTTTATAATTTACCCCTTGCAAAACAAATTAATTAACCATTTAGTTATTTAATATTATGAAATTATGGTGCAGTATTTTTTTTTAAATATTTTTTATTTGAAAATATACTAAAATAATTTTTTTAATATTAACACGTAAAAATCATAGAAAATAAAATAAAAATATGGTTTGCTATTTTTTTTCGAGATAAATATATTTTTTAAAAAAATATTAAGAAATAAATATTGTTTTCTCAAACAGTGCCTCAGTCCCTGCATTATCAAATCCGCATTTAACTTAATCTTGCTAAACTGCAATCGGAGATTTTCTTCCCGTATCTAATCAAAACTTTTAATTTTTTCAAGTTATTATCCAATGTTAACTTTCAATTTTTCCAAATCTAATCTTTATCTTTTCTGGTCTTTAATAAGATGCAACCGAGTTCCAGCCTTCATGATCCCAAAAGGGTAAAAGGACTAATTTTTTCGCATTCAAGTTCTTGTTCTTTTCATCTTTTTCTCAGCAGTAAGAGTGAAACAGCTTTGTTTTTTCAACCTCTATGAATGTTGTTTGGCACTTTCTTAAGAATCTGGAAACGAGTTATATAATATAAAGATGAAACGACATTGTTGGAAACGGTTACGCAAATAAGGCAATAAATAAACTTAGAACTGATCTGGAGGGGGGCGCCCAGCCGCCAGGCTGGGGTGGTTTCTCCGTGGACAGTGCCACCTCAAATCGTTTTTTTAGTCTTCATTATTTACTCCCTTTTATTTTAGTAGGAGCCAGTCTTCTTCATCAGGCTGCGCGTCAATATGGATCAAATAATCCATTGGGGCACCGCATGAGCGACGCTGGAAGACCTCAATAGCAAGCTATACTTGATTGTTAAATTGATAATAAGAGTTTTTTTTTTATATAATTATTATTAGTAGGTGTTGGGGAATCCGATCGGTGATGTTCTAATACTTGCTCATAGGAGGCTAAGCACACTGACACAATATTTAACGTGGTTCGGCAAAACCGCCTACATCCACGGGAGAAGTCAATATATTTAGAGATAGAGAAAGAATACAAAACAAATACATGGAGGAGAATGATAACTTCATTCTACTCTACTCCCAGCCCTCTCTTTACTGTCATTACAGCTGCTGCAATGGCAGCAGCCTTGCTGCCATTGCAGCTCTCTCTTCCTCTCTACTCTCTTCACATTCTCACAATTCTCTTCTCTCATTTTGCTCTCTAACATATGCCTCTATTTATAGGCATTCATGGAGGTTTTTCTTCAACAATGGTGGCTGTCAACCTTTGACATCTTGTATTAATGTACATGTTTGGTGCAATACATTGTTGCACATTAATGACAACCAACCTAACAGTAGGGGCTCGAATGTAAGATCTTTCGGGGGAAGAAAAACCTACCGTCAGTTGAGTTACATGCTCGTCATAACAGTTACTACACTTGATTTTTGCCAAAAGCTCGAAAAAGGCATATGCTTATTCCAGGTTTCGCTTCTCTTTTAATATCCCTACTCGCTGTCTTGTTTCTGCTTTCTTTTTGAGGTGGGATTTCATAACGGATGCAAACAACAAGCAGAATGACTTCTTTTTGTTCATTTCACTTGGGAAGCCGCAGCCTCTCAAGGCCATCTTTGGTGCTGCCTGAGTGGGGAGAGATAAAAACACTTCTTGTTGCTAAAACATGAAAATACCCAGTGTAAAACTGGTATTTTAGAGGCTAAATTTTATATTTTCATTCTACTAAAAAAATATTAAATTATTTATAAGATTATCATTATATTTCAATTAATGACTAGAAAACCTTTATATTAAATACTATAATTCTGTCATCATTTTTTTTAAAAAAACCTAAAAAAATGAGAATCTCTGGCCACCATCCTCTTTCGATATCTAACCAAAACCGGCTCAACATTGCCATCCTCCATCTCCTTCAACCTCTTTTTTCACCATGTTTAACAGTATCCTAGGCACAACAATTTACATGCTTATCCCTTTGTCCAATAGAATAAAAGGTCAGGACATTGTCAAGCAACATGTACAAGTGCAGGGTTCAAAACCTAGGGGTAGTCCATTAACCAAAGTCTGAAGCAACATACATCATCTCCTTCCTTTCTCTCTTCACTGAAAAAAAGCCTCCTCCTGAGAACCCAACACGTACAAAGTTGATCAAACAATCTCGTAAAAATAATAAAAAACAAAAAAGAAGAGGAAGAGAAAACAGATTTGAAAATCAAGATTAAAACGACGTCAATTAATGATACGGGTTTCTTGAATCTTTTGGTTTTATGATATGGGATTTTTGAATTTTATGGTTTTATGATAAGGGTTTGCTTCCTTATTAGGAAGGTATGGTGTTTGACTTGAGTTTGTCTGTTGGTATAAGGGGATAATTTAGTTATGTTGTTCAATTTAAAAGATTTTAGCTTGTAAAAAATATAAGATGTATTTTTTAAAAGAATAAGAGTAAAATAATAAATAAATAAATCATGAGAGTTTTTTATTTAATTATCTCATTAATTTATAATTTATTGATTTAAGCTTTTGATTGAAATAATATTCAAAAATGTTTGTTGACGTGAATTTTTCTTTCTTTGTCTCTTAACTCCAATTAGTTTACCTTCATGAATTTAAATTAAAAGAACAAAACTTCGGTTTCATTTGGCATGACTTGCAAATTGATGTAACTGGGCGAGGTTAGAAATTTTAGTTTGGAGGGGTCAAATTAGAGAGAATATTTTAGCTGGGTCAAAATTTAAAATTTTTTGTTTTTAAAACTAAAAATTTAATTTATGAAAGGAAAGAGCAGGAATTATTTTTTTTTGTTGCAGGGCCATGCACCTGCCAGCCCCCCGAACTCCACTCTTGCGGACGCCTTCTGGCTTCATTACCCGACTCCCTTTGTCGTTCTTTTAAACTTTTTCACGTTGATGTCGTAAGAAATTATTTCCCGGAAAAATATGTTTTTCCAGTTTAAACCAAGCCGTCTGATATGAAGATAAAAAATTTGAAAAATCAATAGATCCCGAGGGAGCTGTTCCCTTTCATATCTAGCTCGCCGAAAATCTCATAGGAATTTTAGGAGAGACTACAAGAATAATTAGTTTTTTTTTTAATGCACTAATCTCATTATAAAATGTAAATGATCTATTTATCATAAAAAAATAGAAAATTAGTGTATAAAAGCGAGACCCATCAAAACGACAGCAACAGCAGGGCCTTCCAAAACGAAACGCAAAACACGCAAGGAGGGTCACGAGTTTGTTTGTTTTTTAACCCCCGAAAAAAATCAATTGCAAGAACCATTTGCTGTTTTCTTCTTGGTAAATTAGAAATAAAATAAAATAATCACCGGACATGTTTTCATCCATTCCATTAATTACTTGGAGTACGATAATTCACGTGCTAAATCATGTACTATTGCTTACTTCATATTCTAATTAATTTTAGCCGTGGTTTATTATTAATTTTTCTTTAAGCTAATATCATGAGTGTCTCTAATATCATTAAGTCTTGTGTTGTTGGATGTAAAATAAAATTAATTATACAACCATTTTTAAGCACCAAAAAAAATCTAATGATGTCCTTAGTTCCTTTTGTTTTTGTAAAAAAAATAAAAATAAATAAATCCTCACAGGGAAACGCGATCTCTGTGAGGGGTTTGCCATGACTGACGTTTGGACTGTGAAGATGTAGTTACACGCGAACCACCGATTCTGTTGGACCCACCATGCATCCATATGTGAACAGTCCAGATCAATCCTGGTTAGCCAAGAGAACCGATATCTGATCGTGCACCATGGACCTGCGTGAAGCTGATTCTCACGTGCCCCCCCTCACAAGAAAAAGCACGCACTACAGCACCAACGTCCATAACCGCCTTCCTCAACTCTCCAGCGTCCACTACTATACCAATAACAACTCTCACTCCTTACTCTCTAATTTTCATTTCCAGTATCCAATAACAGAATTTAAAAGGCACAATCTCTCCCTATCTCTCTCCCGGAATTCAAATTTTGCAAAACAAAAATGAAGCTCAAACAGAGCAGCAGCACCAGAGTGAATAAGAAAATCGAGCGAGAACCGCCGTGCATCGTGAAGAAGCAGCGAAGCAAGCGTCACTTACAAGTCCGCTCTCAGATCTCACCAATTTTACTCTCCACTAATCTCTCTCTCAATAAGAACAAAGGAGTTGCTGTGGATTCGATCTCCTGTTCTCACTTCGGCGATGAAGTTTCTAGCGATTCGAGCCGAGTTACAGTTGAATCAAGTCTGATCAAGAAGAGAAAGTTCGAAGACTCACCGTTTCGGAGGATCACGAGATCATACTACAAGAACAAGGAGAAAGAGAGGACATCATTCGAAGTAGAAGTGGGTGAATCTTCTTGCGTGGAGGATTCGAAAAATAGTAGTTCCAAAGGAATTCAAGTGAATTGCACTTCTACCTTTTCCTCTCTTCACCAAAATCTCAATTCGAGGAAAACTTCCTCGGAGATTAAAGAAGATGACGCCGTGTCTGTGGCTTCAGGCGTGGAATCCTGCTTATCACGTAAAACGACGACAAACAGAGAGAAAGACCTCCCTGAGATTTCCAGAGACGATGCAGTTTCCGTTAATGAGAGTGTTTTAGAGAAGCAGAAGAAGCCAAACAGCTTGGGAGGAGGGGGAGAAAGTGATGACCTGGCTTGCACAGAGGAGTTGTATGTGGACGACGGAGTTTCGGATTACTCGTCTTGTCAGGAGACTTTGTTCTCGGAGCTGCAATCGGAGATATTCCGGGAAAAGTATTCATCGGACGACCTCGATTTCTCTGATGATTACACGCCGTCTATATTCTTCGAATCTGGAAGCGATTTTTCTGAGAAGTCCGTAAGTGATTCGAATCCTTCGCAGACTTATTCCCTGTTGCTCCAGTTTAGACAGCAATTCTCGCGATCGAGTTTACCTCTAGAAACTACAAAATCATCATCACTCCTTGAAGCAGAGTATCAAGAGAATTTCGCCGTGAGTTTTTTAATAAACAATTACTGTTGTTTTCGTGTTATTTTGCTGTGTTTTAATGCTCTAATTGTTTTTTAATTTGTTTAATTTCTGTGCTTTTCATTTGTTTTTATTGCTTAAGTTTGCGAGATTGGACGATGAGGAAGATGAGGAGAGCTACAAAAGATTGAGAGAAAGAGAGAGAAGGCAATTGTTTTTGCACGACTATCCTGAATTGTACCGTACCACCACGGAGTTCGGCGATCTCATCCTCCAGCAACGGTTGCAGATGGTACACTGGATTATCGAGGTAAGTTTTTTATTATTAATCGCGGTAGCTAACAAATCAATTGCTCGGATGAGGCGATTTTGCGACAGTTGCTATTTTTTTCTTGTCAATACACACACGTTTGAAGAAGCTGATTCCTTCTATTATGGATGATGCCCTCTACACTGAGATTCTGCTACTGGAAGTGCTACGCAAATGGGGTTGTGACACGTCATAGTTTGAGATTTTGGCTTTTGTACTTTAAAACTGACTGGTCTAGCAATTGTACCATTTGTGGTATGGTCAGTACTGTCCTTGTACTAGATTAAACTAGATTTTCTCTGGGGCTTTTTTCCCTTCACTACGACTTATTTATTTTTATATTTTTAAAGTATTTTTAAAATATTTAAATTTTTTATTTTAAATTAATATTTTTTGATATTTTAAGATGATATTAAAAATAATTTTTTAAAAATAAAAAATTATTATTTTAATAAATTTTTAAATAAAAAACATTTTAACTGTAATTATACTACTGAACAGACAAACCTAGGCTGTTTATAGTGATTTCAAGGCACTGAACACTAATCAACAACAGTTGTTAATCACTTGTTTGGACTTTCAATCGACAATCTGCATGAGCAATGTGTGCCCAATGTTCTTTAATTAAATGGTAATCACTTATGTTAAAAAAATGTTAATCGGATGTTAAATTCGTGTCTGTTGCTTTGATTAAGCAGCAATCAACTGCGAAGGAGTTTGACCTGGCTACCGTGTTTCTTGGAATTAGCCTTCTGGACCGGTTCCTAGCAATAGGGTTCTTCAAGAACAAAAGTCACCTTCAAATTGTTGGTATAGCTTGTCTTTCATTGGCCACCAGAATTGAAGAAAACCAGCCCTATAACTGGTAAATATCTCTGCCCCGTTCTTTTTTGTGGTCGTCATGTCCTGGATTGCTTGAGGAATAAATGAAACAAGGTGCCAGTCTTGGATGCATAATTCTTTCCTTTTAGTCCTTTGCACACTAAGCTTGCATTTACATAGAATTGTCAAAAAACGATTAGGATCGTGAATAAACTTGTTGATCATCTTAAGAAACAGATCACAAGTGAGTGTTGTGTGGTTATTTTTAATGGACTTATTAGAAAAGAAAAATTGCTGTCAACTTGTTGACAGATCAAAGCTCAAATGAACTCGAACACACTGGATGAGCTATGCTTTAATATCTTAACGTTTGCAAGTACTAAGACATTCCTATACCACTCTCCAGTTCATTCCTTTTCATGGTTATATAATCTGCCTCATTTTCATCAAAGCTAGCTGTCCATCACTTCTCAAAACTGAAGGTAATATGATATCTAGCAGCAAGTTCTGCTCCGGTCAATGAGAGCTCCGCTGACAATTTTATAATGGGAATTTCAGTGTTAGGCAAAAGAATTTCAACATTGGGAACAATGTGTACAGCAGAAGTGAAGTAGTGGCCATGGAATGGCTGGTGCAGGAGGTCCTTAACTTCCAATGCTTCTTGCCCACCATCCACAATTTCATGTGGTAACTCCTTTTCCCTTTCCACTTTGCTTTATAGTTTATGGTAGTAAGATTTGTATCCTGTCTTGGATATGAACACTTTAGTTCTTTTTGTCATTCATATGAACTGTAGTTTAGGAAGTCTAATACAACCCTGTCCTTTTTCCATGCTGAACATTAGGTTCTACCTGAAAGCTATGAAAGCTGGTGCAGTGGTGGAGAAGAGGGCCAGATACTTAGCAGTGCTGGCACTGTCAGACCTTGAGCAACTTAGGCATTGGCCCTCAGCGGTTGCAGCCACGCTTGTCATCCTCGCTTCTCTAGAAAGCAATGAAATTGCATCCTATGGACGAGTTATCGAGGTACAAAGATTAATTTGCAGCACAAGCTTGCCGTGCTCGAATACCAAAATAAAACGATTTGGGCTGTTAAGGGGCGGAGGAGGTGCCGCTTCTTGTTTCATTTAATATTTTTGGACAAGATTTGCCGTATGATATGATTCAGTGAAGTATCTGAAAACTGGCCTAGAGCATACTTTTCCCCCCGGCCCATTCCTAAAGTTATATTGCAATAAACATGCTCTTAGGTTCTGATTAGTCAATTTGATTTTACAGGTTCATGTAAGAACAAACGAAAATGACCTCCACCAGTGCATAAAGGTATGCAAATAAAGATCTTTTCTAAAACGGTATAATAGGACCCTCTTTTTTATGCAATTCTTTTCTAGGAAGGTGCTGCTACTGATGCATTTACTTTCACATTCACATTCTCGAAAGCTAGTGCCGCTGGTGTTGATTTTGCCTTTCTTGTTAATTTGATTCGAATTATTTGACAACGGTATTAACAGAGCCTAGAGTGGTTGCTGCAATATATGAGCTAGCAGTCTAGCAGGAGAAGGAACGAAGGATCATAAGATCGCCTCTTGTACACTCGCATTCTTTTCTCACACGCATCACTGGTTACTGTAGATGAAGATAATTGTAAAGCCTGATAATAACCGGTAACACAAATCTGATTCTTTTACGGTACATGCTCTAACCAAACTGTTCATAATATAGAATGGCAGGATCTGTATTCAAGGAGCCGGCTCATGTAAATTCAAAGACATAATATTCCGAGTATTCCTTTGTATGTTCTATGCAAAACGATGATGGGATTATGCAGACAGAAGTTATTTTTTTTATTCTCCAATATCATTTTGTTGTCTTGGCAGGCAACTCTCTGCCATATATCGGTTCTTGTGCTTAGTAGTGTTATAACAGTGAAAAAACTGATCTCGGACTCCCATGAGTTCAAGTCATCGGGTTAGCTTATGTACCTTAATTTGACCAGGAAATGCAAATACCTCATTCACGGATTACAGACTGGTGAACATGTTTGGCGAAACCTTTCCTTTTCAAGGATGTTTTGTGCATTCCAGTGAAATCATGGACAAATATATGCAGGATAACAGTAATTCTTTGAAAGTTTACAAAGAGAGGTAAAGCATATTCATTTACTAAAGATGTATTTGATCACCGAACTTGTTTCATGATAGAAGTAACCCGAGGTTTTACTTTCAATCACATTTCAGTGGCCCGGAAGGGTTGAAACTGAATAGAAGGTGGATTAATGTTGGTCTGGAACCAGTTGGTGCAAATACTTATCGCCAATGACCTAAAAATGTGGAGAACACAAATTATTTGTCCAGGACTGTCTCGCAGAGCTGGTTTGGTAGGAATTTGTTCTTCTAAAGGAAGTCAATGCTCCATTGTTCTACCATAGTTTGAATAGTGAGAGTGCACAAAAGATTTGATCTTTGTGTCAAACACATCTCAGCTCTTCATAGTTCTACAGGACTATCCTTCCGAGGTTTCTTGGTCTAGAATTAGCTCTGTACATTGTCTAGAAGGATTTCAAACCCCAGATAAGCTTGTGGAGTAAGAAGGCATCAGTCTTGTCATGGATGACTAAATCCAATGCCTTCATGAATTCGATCGCATGACCCTTCTAATTTCTGTGCAAACTTGTTGATCTAAGGTTCTGTGCCCCTCGGGCCCCTGCCATTGCACCTGGAGGCTGACTGCGAGGAAGTATTGTTAGGCTCTACGTTATTCTTTGAAACAAGAAATTGGTTCCGCTTGATTGAGCACTGGCTGCATTTATTAATAGCACAAACGAAAGAATACAGATGGGGAGCAATATTTTTAGACAAAATGCCAATAAAATTTGTGGAAGTGCAGAATCACATTGAAACGGAGAAAAGAGTCTGCAATTCACTGCTCACATTTAAATACAAAGGGGAAACCATGGGAAATACATACAGAAAATAAAATCAGGTGTAGTTAGAAGAAGCCGTATCACTCAAATATTTGCAAGCTTACTAACTGCTGAATCAATTGGAATCACTAGAGGCTCTCCCGCTGGAGATCCATTGTGATGGATGTGTGCTGGGCTCCCCTCGCTTACAGGAATCTCCATTTTTTCCTCTTCAGCCTTTTCAACTTTCTCCCTGGTCATCACGCTCACATCCTCAGCTGCCTTTGCCACTGCAGTAAACGCACCTGAAACCCATGAAGCTCCTGTGGATACGTAAGGGTTACCCATGATGGCAGATCCTACACTGCTTGCCTTCTGCTCAGCTACTGAAAGGACAGTTTTCGTCTTTACAAGCACTTGGAACTTCTCATCCATCTCCCGGACCTTCTCATTCACCACAGCTGTACCCACACTAAGCTTTTCACTCAGACCAATCTTATGGTCAATTGAAGCAACTGTTGCAGAGGCATTTGAAATCAGATGAATACGTTCATCAAAGGCTTTGGCCTTGTTGACTGCATCCTTCCCCAATACAAAGCCCTTGGCAAGCATGGTGCTCACCACATCTTCAGCCTTCTTAACAGCAGAATCAGTAACAGGTGGCTTTTGCTCCTGAGGAATGGTAGAAAAAAAAAAATAAAACTGTAAAAATAATTGACCTCCTGGTACAACCCATTCCCCTCCCCTCTCCCGCTCAAAGAAACAGACGAAAACGAAGGAAAAATTCGAATCACATATCAATGCAGATGCTGATCTTTGAACTCCTACCGAAAGCATAGGAACGAGAGGGAAAAACTACCCTTAAAAGCAACAAAAGTATAAGCAAACCTGATGATGGTTAGACATTACTGGCCTGGTGAATCCAGCATCGGCAAGTCACCGTGATTTTATTTAACTAATCTGAATAAAATTCGTCAGTTGACACCCCATGTCCATATCTATTCGAATGCTACATGGTCATGCTTGAGTTCATCCATAGTTCATATTCATTGAGAAAGAGAAAATCTTTTACAGATAGCAATCCATTCCAGACTCTCAGAATTAAAATATGAATGAATAACCTCAGCAAGCTTCTGGTATCTCAAAGTCCCAAGATAATTTTTTTGCAAATAAAAGGGTAAAAAAAAGAAGAAAAACTCAAGCTATCACATTTATAAAGGCCCACTGAAAGATCACGAGAATTTTGGAATTTAACTCAAAACTGTCATGAAATGCATCAATTTCATGCGTGGAACCTCTACCTTTCATAGTCTACAGGTTAATTGAGTATTATGAATTTTAATTTCCCAGACTAGTTATTGCCTACGACTGAACAAAAAAAAGGGCAGATAATTAAACAGCATATACTCTGGCTATGCACGTCATTCTACTTCACACGCATAGAAGCTGGCTACAACATCACATTAGATGATCATTGTCAATAACAGAGACGCAGAAACACAAATATAAAATATTTACCAATTTTGATGAAAGAGCTTCAGGGGGCAGTTGATAATCCTCAACAGGTGTAATCAAAACAGAAAGATCAGCTACGATGGCTCCCTGAGTCAGTAACATAAAGTCAAAAATAGATTCCAAGACAAAAGCTGTACTAGGCATGTCAAATAGGAAGGAATTAATCGAGAGGCAGAATATGAAAGAAGATACAAAAAACAGTAGAGAAATAAATTATGTCTACATTATATCTGAGAGTGAGATGCAATCTTGGCTACTCCCTTTTAAGTCTTTCAACCACACTCACGACCCAAAATGCATAAGCTTTAACAGTCATTTGAAGGCAATGAAATGACAGTTCTTTTCTTTTATGAAATTTACGTGCACTCATTTATTATTCAACGGATCACCTAAAACCATTAGCCAAGCCTGGTTGGGAATGAGGATCTCACCTGAGTTCTATGAGGTAATGCAAATTCTAAGTTGCCCATGGAAGATTCTTGTTAAAATCCATGAGGATAAATTATGACAGACCGGTTTTTTGGAAGGCATGTATGCCTGCATATCCACCAGCATTGTCTAGAGGACCATTCACTGTCAACTCCAGAGGAATCTCAAGGTTGAAGAGGTCACGTTTAAGGGCATAAACACTGCTCCTCTTGCAGTAGGCCTGACTATATACCTTATGTCATGTGAACAATGTATATCTGGAACAAATTCAACCACATAGATTGGCATTAATGCCTTGATATTCCGAAATTTTACTATTCCTGGAATGCTAGCTCTAATTTCTGTTAATCATTTCATCATGAAAGCGCCACAGACTCGTATAATTGGATATCTTGACATGAAGACATCTACACATTCACGCGTTAGCCTTGAAAGATGAACATTGATTCACCAGTATAGAATAAGAACATACTGAAAGAAGCATCGCCGTATCAGCTCCATGCGACTCCTCGAATGTAACATAGGCAAGCTGAGTTGTTTCACTTTCCCTGCAAAGTGTACCAAGTTTCTTCTCAGTCACTTTAACAAGTCAGTTTTTTAGCTTCTGATCTAAGAGTACTGACCTTCGCATTTCGACGTATAGAACATCACCAGAGAAGGAGAAAAACTCTTCGATATCCCTATCAGTAGCGGTTAATGAAATGTTGCTGACTTTAACTGTTCTTACCTGTAAGGAATGAAAAGGGAAGATTAAGAGACATAACTTTCCACCAAGAAATCCTTGTTTAAACTAACTTCGTCAACAATCCCTACTGGCCTAACATTTCCATTTGAGACCAAGTACTGAAATATTATAAGTAAAACCGCCATGTTAGATGGGTAAGGTTTCGGTATTTAGGTGCCCTCTCTGGAGCATATTCACTTCGCCCCAATCAGTGTTCCACTCATGAAATCAGCAATTCTATTTCTGAACAGTTTCTTACTGGGATTTACTTATTTTTTCATTACTAATTTCTAGGATGAACTCACATCTGAAACATTGATTGTCCAGTTGGTTGCACTATTTGACTGGGGTAGTGCTTCGGTTTTCTGACCAGCATCTTCCTGTACCGGAACCTGCACAAGTAAACCTCGATTGGGATCTAAAAAATGTAACACAGAAAAAGCTTAGGAAGCTGACAGAAATACTGAAAAATCAACTGGATACATGGTTGGCATTTATAGATTAATAAGAAGAAATAACAAAACCAACTAGAGAAAGATAAATATATCCTTCTAGAAGCATCAATGTCAAGAAATTATGTTAACAATCGTGGAAACTGATTCATTAACACAATTTGAACATTTTTTTTATTTTTTATTTTGCGAAAAAAAAACTACCCTCATTTTCAATTTTTTGGTCAAGTTAGATCTGTAACATGAAATCCTCGTTGCAATACCAATTATCTCTCAACCTAGCAAAGCGATATGAAAGCAAATGGGACCCAGAACCCATGATCAGGAAGAATGCCAGCAATGTAAACACTGAGAAAGTAAAGCAATTCAAAATGAGAAAAAAAAAAGAAGGATTGATGCGAATTAACAGACCTAGTTAATAAGTTGATATAATTATGGGGCGTTGCTTAATTGTTTATTCTCGTGAAACCAAACATCTGATCATAACATACGTATAAAAGATTTGTAATGGTATCACAGCACATGGATCAATGACTTTCTCAGACAACAATATATATATACACACACATATCGCAATGAAGGGAAAAGGATGGAGGGATTTAAAACAGAAGTAAATAAACCCCATCATGCCAAAGCATGCAGTGGAACAGTAAAAGAATGAATGACTCACCGGCGTCGACGACATTATGAAAAAAGATTTCACAGTTAATAAAGGAAATTCGCACTATAGATACAAATATAATACGGTTTAGATAGATAGAGATCGAATGATTTGATAGACAGGGAAACAAGACAACAAAGAAAAACAGAGAGAGAAAAGAGATGGTGGTTTTTTCGGTAGTTTCTTTTGCATGCGCCCAATTCGCGCGCTCGTTTTGGTGGTGGCGTGTGTGGTTTTGAATGGTTTTGGGTCAAAATTGAGTCGCTGTCACACCAACTCATTCTCCTAATATCCTCCTCCTCCTCTCCTTTCTCTTCCGGTAAATACTCCTGAAGTGAATTGGAAACACCCAGAAACATAAATATGTAAAATTATACTCATCAGAAAAAAAAAATCAAATTTATATAAAATTTCTGATAATTTGAATTCAATTCATAATCTATTATAATTCTTATATTTAAAATAAAATACTAAATCAATTCAGTAAATTTGATTATCTTATTTAACTTAAAAATCTTTTTTTTTTGCTACAAAGAACATTATATTTATTTAAAATTATAAAATCATATATATATTTATTAAAAAAAATTATCTTTTAAATAAATATATTCTTTTTAAAAAAAATATATATTCTTGTTTTAGTGCTAGCTAGCGCAAGCCACGGGCTCACCTCTAACTTCCCAAAAAAAATTAGAAGCAAAACTCAAGCCTATTTAGATCTTGCCAGGATAAATCCCAAGCATATCCAGGTCCTATTAAGATCAGGATACAAGACTATTTGGGATCCTATTCAAGTCTAATCTTTAGTTAACCTTGGACAAAGCTGTGCAAAGCCTAATTTTATTTTTGGGTTCTGAAACTAATAATTCGTATATAATTTATAAATAAAAGTAAATGTGAAATTAAGTATAATTTATAAAATTATTATTACAATACATTTAGTAAATTTAGTAAATAATATAACATTTTCTTTTAAATTCATTAACTATTTTATTAATAATATTAATTACAATAAAATATCCTCTTATAAAATTTAAAGAAAATAATAATATTTATAATACAAATAATAATATTTTTAGTATTAATTATTATTAAAATAATATTATTTATAACTCCAAAAATAATAATATTTTTGAAATTAATACTATTAATTATACTAAA
>SRLM01000224.1:1810570-1876307 GCA_015708895.1 Populus ilicifolia
ATAATAATATTTTTAGTAGCAATAATATAAATTATTATAAAAATAATATTATTTATAACATCAAATATAATAATATTTTAAAAATGAATACTATTTATTATACTAAAAAATAATATTAATAGAGAAAATAATAAATTTTTTAACACCAATACTATTAATTGGGCTAAAACAATATTAATATTTTTAATACAACTATAATAAAAGTATAAGCAGCCTAAGAGGTATATGTCACTTGGATTGCACCAAAGATAAAGAAAATCAATATTAATTACACTAAAAACTAATATTAATAAAAAAAACAATAATATTTTTATTATTAATACTCTAAATATTAATTATATTAAAAAAATATTTTTAATACAATTATACTAACACCCAGGATGAAGGAAATCAAGCATCACGCAATGCTTAAGCAGTTTGCTTATGGCTGTAGCAGCCAAAGCGTCACTTCATTCTTCATTTGCCCTGGCACTCAAGACCGGAAAAATCAAGCGCTAGTTGGCGACACGCTTGTTACCCTTATCTACCTCTAGCCCTAAGATCGACAGAGTGGGCATTAAGAGGCTTGATTTTAAGTTGGTGCTGCTGCCCCTAGCTCAACCATGCTATTATCAAACAGTACAGTGTATAGTGAAAGCTTTCACATTCCATAATAAAAATACTTATAATATATTCACAGTATAGTATAGTATAATTTATAATAAATTAACTTATAATAATTAGTATTTTGTATTGTAGTGAAACATTGATTAGTTTTAATTATAGTTAATATATATACATCAATGCGTGTTATTTAATAAAAAAAAATTTGTGAACATCTGGTGAATAATCTCTTTCAGTGTCCTTTGTGTTTAAGTGGAGAGAGCTTCAGAGGCAGTTACAATTAATATTCTTAAGATAAGAAACGGCGCAAGTATTAGTAGTATCCTTTTTCTTAAGATATATATAAAAATGATTTGACGTCATTATAAAAAAAATAGAGTTTACAGTGCACGTGCACTGTTGGACGAATTATCTTCATCAATCATGCAGAGCATCTTCCTTCATCTAATTTTTGTATAACGACGTCAAATCATTTAGATTGAGGATGTTTGGAAATTTAATAATAGTTGTTTTATAAAATATTTTTTTATTTAGATATATATTAAAATATCTTTTTATAAAAAAACTATTTTTAATATAAATACCTAGAAAAGGATAAAAAAATATTAAATATAATTAGAAAAAATCAAAATTTAAGAAATATACAATTTCAAACAAGTTCTCAACCCAACATCCTACGATGAAGATAGGGACCAAACAAGGTTGTTGAGTCGTATAGTTTTCTCACCAATCTCTCATGGAGGTGCCAAGAAGATAAAAGAAGAGGAGGGGTCGGAATTCAAACATTCTGAGATGACCATGATGCTTCGGATTTATTCGAGTTTAGTAGTGGATAAGGTAGCAGATAATTTCCCGTGTGTTAGAAAGAGTCTATCCAGTAATGGATTTGATGCGAACAGCTGAGGGGTTTGAAGCCTGTGAATCCATTAATGGGCTCACCAACAGGAATTGAAATGAAAGCACCAGGGCTCAATTATTCCCCCGCCCCCTGCTATCGACTTTTAATTTGTTGACTCTTGCTAATAAACAAATCCAGTAATCCAGTAATAGATGGAAGGCAGACATCTTACCAACATTTTGAAAACAGTATTTTTGTTTTCAGAATTTTGAAAAAGAGTTAATATACTTGTTTGTTTTGTTTTTCGTTTTTTGAAAAAAAAAATCAACAATCATTATCACAAAATTTTAAAACAACCTGTTAGAAAATATGTTTTTGTTATAAAAAATCTAAAAATGAAAATAGAAAATGAAAAGCATAAATGATATGGAACGACCTCTAAAGCATCGCATCTACAGTTCATATGACGGCCACTCTTTCCGCGTTTTGATCTGATTTAGAGAAAGTGCATAAAGATCAAGGCATGCATCCTCGTGGTTGTATTTCTTCATGGTAGACGAGTCTGAAATTAAGAACTTGCACTTTTCTGGTCCTGTCTGAGATCCTAAACGAAGCAAAAAAGCAAAAAGATTTAACTGTTTACATTGCTTGAGGTCAAAAGATGTCACAGCACTGCACTCATGCCAGGAACAAAAAAAGAAAAAAAGGATTGAACTGTTTCGTGATGCCTAAGATGTCCAAGAACAAAAGATGGTCATTGTGAAACAAAAAGATGCACTCACGCTTAGTAAGGACAAAAGCTACCAATCTCACTGACCAGGTTCAAACCTCCAAAGCTCGTCACATGGAACTCCCCAAAATAATGCCCAATTTTTTATTTTTTTGTGTCTAAAGATGGCCACACATTCCTCTGCAATATGCATGCACATCAAGACATGACAAATTCCCCATGGATTTTCTATAACAAGGTGAGTACAAAACGCAAGAGCACGACATGAGCGTATAGTCATTTGCCTACCCAAGAAAAAAAGAGAGGAAAAGATCTGGGCATCCATGTGAAACATGCTCATAGATGTACCTATTTAGTTATTTCAAGGCTTGGCCACCTGCTTAATAACTATTCTGGCGGCTCTTTTTGTCAGCCACTTTCTTGAAGATTACAGCATTTAACAAAACATCGCTCCCATAATGCAAGGAGAGGGTCCCAAGTAGACATATTGGACAAACTGCTAAGAACCCAGCTGAAATAGTTTATCTATACCGGTTTCGACACAGATTGAGGCCAACCTATCGATCTTTGACGGCCTAACAAATTAGAGAAAAGCAACCACATCCACATGCATGCCAACAAATTTAGAAACATTCCCATCAAGAACAGAGACCCCAAGTGGAATCACTTCATAATGACGCATACATATAACTAATGTTTCTTACTCTATCCTGTTTTACTAAAATTACTACAGACAAAGATTATAGAACTAATTAGTCATAATAGAACCACCTAGACTCTTCAGCATAGATACAAATTAAAGATTTGCTAAGTTTTTCTTCATTATTTCTATATAACCGACACAAACACGCGAGCTATGCAACCTAAAGTGAACTCCCCCCCCCCCCCCCCTCCNCCCCCCCTTATTGTTGGCTCTTCATCTTGACTAACATAATTTTTACCTCCAAATGGGGGGCTACTGGGGAGTAATTTGTTCTGAAAGGCTATTTATGGATTAATATAACTGTGATCTTAATAATTAAATACCTTAATATGAACCACAAGTGTATGTATATATATAGAGAGAGAAATATGATTTGTGGAAAAAGAAACATGTTTATTGTTTTGCCTAACAGAGGGGAGCCCTACGTGGGACGCCTTTTCTCTTGTGCAATTGTCTTCTTGGTTTCAAAGCTGAATTGATCCAACCTTGAGTATCCTCAGACATATCAGTCAAAGAAAGTGACGATTCGTTCTCACTTGAATGCCTTTCTGCGCTGCAGTTTTCCTTCCAGGAGAGGTCAGGAAATTCCTGAATTGAGAAGGGGATGATTTTGTGGCTCTGATCTTTAAGCTCCACTGAAACCTGAAAATACTATCAGAAATTACTTTTAGGGGTGTTACTCTGCGATTTTGAGAAAGGCGAGGCACCTGTAAGAATAGAGGAGGCATCTTCGATACAAATTGAATCTTATTGGTTTTTTTTTTAAAAAAAAAACATAAAGCAAGAAATAAAATGATGTTGACACTATGAGGCTAATCTTGGTTACCTTGCATGCAATGGAGCAGAAGCGATTGGGGACATCTTGTAGATGTCTTGCACATGCTTCACAAGAAGCACCAAGCTTCGCTTTCGTGGATGGCCTCGCGTCTTTAGGCTGAGGCCGTGGTTTCAGATGAATAGCCTTTTCACCATTGATCTTGTAAGTCTGCCGAATCAAATTAGTTTTCCGTAGGAAACCATAATCAATCATTTGCAAATAAAACTTTATGACAACAAAATAATAAAAATAACAAAAAACTGGAGGATCCAAATAAAAAATCTTTTCTCTTAATATTAATATTAAATAAAAACCTGAATTTTAGAACAGTCAATGTGTTTTTGAATCTCTTGAAGGCGAACAACATCATGATAAACATATTTGCAGATCTGAAATTGTCGATGAAGAAAATGAGATTCCATACAATGTCGACAGCACCCAACTCTGCAATCGATGCAAAACACGTTTTTCTCGTTCTTTCTGTGTTCTTGATGCAGACCACAAGAATCAAAGAACTCGCTATGGAAAAGATTGCTGAGCCAATTTGTGTTCTTTACATAAAGTTTGCAACCTACCTGCAACATTACAGAACATCAAAAACTACTTCATGGATAATTCAATTCAACAACTGAGTAATTGCAGTAATTGGATCACAAATAGATAAAAAAGTGTATCGACAACTCAAGTCAAATTACAGTTTTCTGAAATCAGTTCCAATCAACAAGAACAGACACCAGCGTTTCTAATATTTTTACACATATTACCAGTCAAAGAAACTAAAATGGCTGAAATTTAATAAACACATCAGAGAAACAATCAATCAAACCGAATAAAACCAGTAACAATGATGGAAATCAATCCGAAACGTAGAATTCATACCATTCCTTCTGCTTCGAGATTGAATTGTTGTTGTTGGATTGAAAGACAGTTAAATACAGTGAAAACCAAGAATTTGCAAACAGGGGCTGTGAAAAAATGAGCAAAAGAAGAGAAGGAAAGGCATGTATAAAACATGAAAGGCTTGTCCCGGTATGAACGAGGCATGTAAAAGACAAATTCAGGAAAAAAAATTCAAAAAGGAAAGAGAAATCGCTGTGGATATTGTTTACTGCTACTTAGCACAGAAGTGGCCTACCAGCGGCGGGAATGTGATGTACGTATCTGCCTGACATGATAATGGATACCTATTAATCGTATTTCTATTTTGTTCGTATTGTACTTTAAAAACTATTTACATATAAATATCATTTGTTATTTAATATGTGTATTAAATGTTAGGTTTTAAATGTTAAATATGTATTAATACAAATTTACGTATTTCTTGGAACATGCTAGAAATTGATTTCGTTTGGTAACTTAATTATTAAAAAAAAAACCTTGTTTATTTAGATTATTAAGATTAGTATTTATTATATTGGAATCAAATAATCATTTACAGTAATGTGGAAATGCGAATTAGCATGAAATCTCAAAGTACAAAAGATAACCAGTCGTGAAGCCATGAAATGGCAATCAGCTTGCCCATGCTGCAGACAAGGCCACGCACTTGTTTTTGCCCTGGAAAATTAATGATACGAGTAATAAATGGGGTGTTATGCTCACTGGCATGATCCTTTCATTGACCTATTTATTTTATGCTAAACTTTCCATTTCATTACAATCAAATTAGTTACTAGGTTGATGTAAGAAATGGATTGTTTGAAAACGACATTTAATCTCAGTCAACATGCAATTTTCAATAAAATCCATATTTTAAGTTTACTATTAAAGAATATGTTCAAAAGCTTTGGACAAATGAAAATCGCTTTCATATTTTGTTATTTGCAAAGGATTTTCTAAAATATGCCATGAGAGGGGAATTTTGAAGTTTCAAATTTCTTATAGTATCATTATCAGCCCATAGAAAACGGGATAATTAATTAATTAATTGTTAACGACAAGCCCCGAGGATCTTAAGAACTTTTTTCCTTGAAGAATATATAATTTTGTTATTATATTTGAATTATTTTCATGTATTGATTTTAAAAATAAATTTTAAAAATAAAAAATATTATTTTAATATATTTTTAAATGAAAAATAACCTCTGCATTATGTACGTATTCCATGATGATTAAACGACTGTCATGGGGTGAGAATGAAGTCTCGGGGGCTTGACAAAAAGAGGCCGGGTTTTCTCGAGCCTCACTTTTATTTTATCCGATAAGTCAGCATTTTCCAAGCTGCAAGCCAATTATTTATCATCAATCATGGAAAGGTGAACGCTTATACTGTACTTTGAATCGTGGCGGAAAAGAGAGAATAAGCTACAGGGACTCTCGGAGACTTGTTTGTTTTTTATGTAGAAGTTTTACAAATTTTAAAAATAAAATTGTTTATAATTAATGTTTTTTTATATGTTAATATTAAAAATAAATTTTAAAAAATGTATTATTTTTAAATAAAAATTATTTTGAAAAATAATTAGTATTGCAGTGTAAAATACTATGGATCTTCCTGTGAAAAGGTAATTATATGGGAAAGTGTATAAATAAAGGAATTCCCTATATTTTGCCCCGAAATTGGTTAAGCCTGGATTTATCTGTGATTGATAATAAAATTACAAAGGAAAATTAAAAAATAAAATAAAATAAAATTGATGGCTAGCGACTCGTTAGGTGTTTTCCGATAGAGAAGGCAGCTGACAGCTTGTATTTATTATTATCGTTTTTGCCTACTCTTTATTTATCACCCCATATTAGATCCTCTGAAGAAAGCCCATTGTTTTCCACAGAAATCTCGCTGTATATCTCCTTTTCCCACCCTGCAAAGTCAATACATTGGTTTGACAGAAATTTTATAGAACTCGAACGGAACTTGAATTCTAATGAATCGAAGCTTCAGTCAATTCGGTTCTAATCTCATTGATTCTACAAAGGTTTTACGGTGCTAGGATATAATTAGTGATTAAGAGAGAATAAAACATATGATTTATCAAAAGATAATAAACATATTACCATCTTGTATTTACCTGTTCTAATTATATCTATTTATTTTTATAAAGTGAGTTTAGATAACTAATAAATGACATTAAATATAGCTTGAAAATCATAAAATTTCTCTTGACTTGAGCTTGAAAAATCACTTAGACGGGCAAATTAATAAATTATACAAACTGATGATATGACTAGTTGAATCAATTTGCCCAATTACTTTCTTTCTTCTTATTTTTATAAAATTTATTATACTGCAATTCAAATAAAATAAAATGATAATTATTTTTTGAACATCAATATGCTACAGAGCTACTACGATATCCATACTAACCAAAAAGCACATACAAAGTTTATGGAGAAGCATGCGTCGTACACGCATATAATATTCAAATTCATGCACGTAGGGTTGGGGGTTAAACTGAGGGTCCTAAGAGGTTGATTCAGGTGGTCAAATTTTTGAGAGATTTCCAATTTATGTAAAAAAGGAAGAGAGGGAAGAAAAAATGGTTTTCGATTTCCTCCAAACATGATTGCTAATGAGTTTTCTTGTTTATCAACAATCGTTGGTCCGAATGATAGGATGCTCCGTCCAGGGGGTGGCTGGCAGGGGGGCCCTAATTTGCCCCTCCAAACCTAAAATCCTAGCTCCTCCCAGACTCCATCCAATTGGGACAAGTAGTAAGCGGCATGCTTCGTGATTTGTAATGGACAAAACGTGTTCCATTTCTTAGGGTAGAATCCGGGATTTAAACCTCAACACCTGATAGGGCAAGCCATCATTGTGAAGTGTAAATGCAACAAATTAAGGAGTTTTTCTGGAATAAAAAAGAGAGATCAATAATCCTACAACTAAAGATACCAATTAAAATGGAAAACAGACGAAACGGAGAGAATGAAACAAATTTCTTTTCTTCTTTTAATTACTGGATATTCAATAAGTTTGGTGTAATTCTGATCCTTTGTAATGTTTCGTATACCCCACTAAGTGATGTTTCTTCTAGACAAAATTGAAGGAAAGACCCTTGTGAAAGTTGAAATTGAACCGAAACGGCGGAGCGGCTGTTGCAACTTAACCCCCCTCCTGGAGATTTAATTCACTGTTACATTTCCAGCAAGTGGAACCAACCGCCTCCATCTGTTGCCAATGGAAGCCTTCTCCATCCATGTGATGTAGAACCTCATTAAATCTTGTGTGTGTGTAATGAGATCTGTTTCTTTTATCAGAATTAATCATTGTGAAAAAGTTTTTTCCTCCTTCGGCACCTTTCGACGTACCAATTGGCATGCTTTTGGAGGCCCATGCCAACCATCACCTTCAGGCTTGTGAGCATAACATAGGTCAAGGCAGACAAGAAAAGGATCCAAAAAAGCCTCCACGGAAGGGGACTGGGGGGGAGGTGAGCAGAATATACTGGAGTCAGAACTCGGATAACCTGAAACCCAGAAGATAAATCCCTTACACCTAAAATCTTCAGCCTCAAATCAACAAATAGATTAAACACAATACAGAAAACCATTTTGGATTCTCATATTGTTGAGAAGAAGTAGAATTCCACAAAGCAAGAATATTCTCATTTAGCAGCCCAATTAGAGGATTTAGTCAAAAGCCATTGACTGTTCGTATTTTGAATGCAGAATATCTTGTTCTGTTAAATAAGGCCCTTCCCTGCAAACACAGAAATCATATAGCCCTACTGAATATTATTAAAAGCCTTCATTATCAAAGGCATTTCAAGAATGTCAGCTCCTTGTATCGAGGGGGGTACCCTAAGGAGTGCCCACAACAGCAGCTACAAGTGCAAAAGTATTTACAAGTGCTTACCACACACGCTGGAGCCAAAGGAATGAATGTAAGAGTTCTCTTTCTACTTTCTGTATTCTCTGTTTGAATGTTCAGTGTCTGTAGCAAAACAAAAGAAACTAATAAATCACCAAGTTCAAGTTTACAACACGAACAGAACTCCAAGAATAATGAGAGAACAGATTTTAACGCCCTAAAGTTCGAAGTGCAAGAACTTTAAGTGCTTCCTAAACCAAACCAAAACTAATTAATGAACTAAGACTTTAGTGCTTATGTATTTTATTTCCCACTCCAGCACATCTATTGGGGCTATTGTTTTGATTTGAGTGCAAGGACTAAAGTTTAACCCTGCCAGAATCTCAGGGACTACAAAACAAATCATTCTTCCAACAATTCAGGAAATTCCTGGATAATGTTTCCTCGAGATTTAGGGGTTATGATGATGAACGTTACCAAACATTCACAGCTGGATCCACATCTCCTTGAGGAAATCCAACAACATTATCCATCAAGATCTCCAACTTCATTCCTTTCCATGACTATCCATTTGGATTTTGCTCAGAACCCACATCCCAATTTTAAGTTTTAAATACTAAAATCCACGTTCCAAAGTGAAATTATGAATATCACAGGAAATTTAGTAAGACCCAGTGTGGCAAAGAAAGCAAGGGGGAGATGGACAGCAAAAGGAAAACGCATGGTGATCATGGTGCTTAAGAATTTTTGCCTGTTTTCCCTTTAGATAGTTTACAGGATAGTTTATAAACTCACAGAGCATGGACCCTTCACATGCATTTCAATAATCTTGACTGTAATGTAAACTACCTAGTCATGAGTCATGCGACCGATAATGACCAAAACTAGTGAAATGGTATTTGGCATTTCCTTCACCTGAAGTGGTTAAAAATTACAAGCAATAATATAAGAATTCTGTTTGCAATTACTGAATGAAGTTAATAGAAGGAATGATTTAACAGACCAGCATAGTTTAGCAACAGATTGCTTCAATTGACACTTCAGGTGGAATACTTGACACAAATGAATAAAGTTAAAGTGCGTAGAGTGCTTTCTACATAAGCACAACTCTTAAATCCGTAAATTACTTATTAGAAGGACAGAGGAATAAGGCTACAATATATAAAGTAAATACCTGGTTGCAAAGCTCTTCAAGAAATTCAGAGTATACAATAGGCTTCATGTCATTGAATTTGGCAAGGAATGAATGCTTTATGATATCAATTAACATTTCACAGAAAAAAACCATGAGCGCATTCTGCAGAGTTCAAAGAAGATATAATAAGCACAACAAATAAGCCCGGAAGAATCCATTATAAAGTTCTTCCCTATAAGGCACAGAGTGCACAGAATCTCTTCTGGTTTACTTACAAGAAGAAAACTCTCAAACCAAGGACCCTCAGCCTCCAGTATATTTTGAGCTAAAACAGCTGATAAGAATGCTGAAATGTGGAATCTCTCTATGGAATCTGGCAGTTAGCAATTGAACAACAAAATTGAAAAGAAAACAAAAACTAAACATCAAATGCAAATGTAGGATCCTGGATTTAAATGCTGGTCCAGAAACTTCTCAATACAAACATAATTGATGGTTCATGTCTTCAAACAACTCATTCTCAATGTATCAGCTTTTAACTTGCTGGGAAAATAGGCATAATCAACTCTGATATCAAGCCAATAAATCATCACATTTAATATCTAAAATTGACAGCAAGCAGAATGTTAACTGGTCAAAGATGACACAGTTTCATTCGCCATTAAGAAGGACCATAAATAGAGAAGTACAAATAAGCAAACTCACCAGAGTACACCAAACTGTGAATGTTATCTTTGCTGAAACGTTTGAAGACATTGCTTTTTATCTCAGCAAAGTTATTGGATACCAGCAAAGCCAGCAAAGCATTATTGTGAGCAACGATACAAGTTGATAAAGTAATTGCCTGAGCTAATAAAATGAAAGAATGAAGAAGTACGAATAGTCAAGGAGCCAAAGAGAAACCTCGGCATGTCAGTGGACTTTTCTTTTTCTGGAAAATATATCCAAGCCATTGTTAAACCAAAAATAAAATGAATAAATAGACAAAATCAAGAAAAAGGATATTTGAAAAAGCCATAGCTAAAGCTTGATCAGAGATAAATCTCAAAATCCAGAATCTCATATTTTCTGATGAACAATTTGCAAGCCCTTCTGAAGAATTGAATAGAGCCTGCAGTACATCTCCACCAAAGCTCTGACACAGTTTATCAAATATCTGTATTGAGGATAAAAAAAATGTTTCCATGATTCCAGACAAATTATTAAAATCAATTCAGGACGCTTCACAATCTCCAAAAGTAATGTTAAAGGAACACTTGTCATCCAATGGTCAATTAAAACACAATTCCACTGAGATATGGTGATATGACTAATCTGGGACAGAAAGATATGGTTATGGATAAAAAGCCTATAAAACCATCGACATCCAAAATTTATCCATGGCCAAAACATGAATAACAAATAAAACAAAAACCAATGAAACAATTCAGGAGTCATTTGAAAAACTGCTCCTGAATTTCAATATTGAAATTGGTTTCAATTCCACCATTGAAATTCTGCTAGGAGTCGGGTAAAGGTCACATGGGGCTTCAAATATCAAGAAAGATTCTAATGCTGTAGAATGTTGGAACAATTTCAGGCACTTTCCTTTTAGATAATAGCCACTATAAAGGAAAGATGTTTCTGTCTGGCCCACCCAACATTGGAGTTCTAAATCCACCCCCACTAGTGCTGATCAAGTCATAAACTGATCCAAAAGTCTTTTAAAATGTTTTTTTTTTTTTAATCTTTTTGGAAGAGCAGGCATTTAAATAACATGTTGACAAAGCACTAGCAAATCCTAAGAGAAGAAAAATGTATTTCATTTATCAAGCTGCATTTCCAAATCAAGAAAGAACATACTTTTTCAGTTATATATTAATCTACTTCAAGGACACCAACATACTCCACAAGTGACTCAAAAATATGAACAGTTACCAATTCTCAGGTTAGTTTAGTTTATTCTCACCTCCAAAACATTGTAAACCACATAGAGTTTGATTGTTCCTTGGCCACGAATCATGTGATATATTAAGCTGATATCTGAGGCAGCAGGGATAAAATAATAAAAAAAAGAGGAAATGGTACTTTCAATGCCAAAATCCTGTAACACAGGTATGATAAATTCTAACTCTAATTCAGTGGTCACATCATTCGTCCACAGACTAGTTAATATTGCAATCATGCATATCACAATATATTCTTCAGTACCTATTTGTCCCAAAAGTACAACACCAGAAGCCAATACAATAAAGCAACCAATATCAGAAAGCTCTGCTGCGGAAGGCTTCTTGAACTGCCTGCCACAAGCATGATTAGGTTATTTTGTAATTATTACAAGCTACCTCCTGTCCACAGCATTCACAGACAGAGAAATAATTATGCCTCATGCACATGTTAGTTGGGTTGAGCAAATTATTTTTCAATTTCAAGAGAGCAGTAGTAGTTATTAAACAGCTAAACTGCTATCAAAAGTGAACTTGTGGACCTAACCCTGACTCTTAACTGTGATACGTGATAGTCACCTTTTAACTTCGTAGAAAACCAACACCAATTTTTTGTACCAATAACGAACACTGATAGTTCATGCGAAGAAGCATGTGCTTGAATTGTATTTTTATGATTTAAATCCTTGTTGTTTGTCTTTTGTGACAACATGCACATCAAAGATTCGAAACTTTTCTTTCTTTTGAGAGTATTATTTAGTTTGTGCATGGGATTGCAATGTTTGGTATATTTCATTCATAAAAATATTGATTGGACTTAGTATATTGCAGACCCAGGTAAATGATACAGGCAAATGGGATTGGCAAGAAAAAATAAATATCATCATTCAAATCAACAATTGATAAAATGTTGAGAGAACAGTCAATGTGTAATCAGCTAAATCAAGCATTCGTCTCTCTGCGTGCGGGAAGCATTCAGGTATGTTTACAAGTGAATGTATGAAACCAGGACTGACCTGGCACTCCGAAACCTCCAGAGGATCATCAGAATCTTAGTTGGCATAATAGTTAACAGTGATAGAAACGAATCCAGGCATACAAAGAAGCCGACATCGATAAGCTGCAACAACATTGTTGCATTAATTAAGTATGATGCAACTGCAAGGAAAAACTAATTCGCAACAAAATGAACCGAAGCGCAAACAATGGCTTGTGTAAAGCCAATCAGGATTACCAGTTCACATCTCCATGGCAAGCGAAAAATGGTATCATATACTCTCTCCCTTTCTTTCTCACTCCCAAGAGTAGTTGTGCTCCTCAACGAAATTCCTTTATTCATTTCGTCCATAAAGTACTTCACCGGTGACTTCTCCATCGAAAAGAGATCTGACAGGCAAATGCAGCACAAAACCAAAAATAAAAATAAAAATTAACAGCAATAAATTCCAAAAAGAGAATAAATAAGATTGATTGAACTTGCAATTAGGATCGTCGGCCATGAGTTTATTCCAATCCAATGATTCCGCCGTCTCCAACTTCGTAACAACACTTCCATTCGGGGGTTCACTTCTCCGCTGCTTCTCCTCCACTCCACTCTCCTCCAACGCATTTTCCTCCATCGCAGTCTCCACTACACCGGAAAAATGGACATTCCTCTGCCTCAACTCCCCGTTCCCGTACACGCGCTGAATCTCCGCCCCTACTTCACTCACCGTACTACAAACCACGCTCCCGTCGCCGCCAACTATATAACTGTTTTGGATGTTTCCGTTGTCTGTGTGATGCGAATTTTGGACAACTGGGTAGGAATGGGTGATTGAATCTTCGTGGATTGCGGGATGGAGAGGCTTGTGTTTGCGCTTGTGTTTCTTCTTTTTTCGGTAGGGTTTCTCCACTGGATCTGATTGGTAATTGACGGGATACTGGTCTTCTTTTTCTTCATGGGAACTGCTATGGTTTAGAATCTCGAAGGACAGCTTTCTGCCAGAGGATCTCCAAGCCATCAAGAGTTACTCCCGGTCTGAGAGAGAGAAATCTTTCTTTATCGTCGGTTTTTGTATCAGAAGGAATTCAAAACTCGTATGTTTAATTTATTTTATATATGCACACACACAAGCGTTATATTTTTATTTTTATTTTTATTTTGCGCACAGGGATTGCTTGTTGCTTATTTTTATTAGATTTGTTCTTTACGTTGTACAACTCTGTTAAAAATTAGTGAGCACCTATGATAGTGCTAGCCTCTTTTTTTTTCTTTTTTTTTTAAGGTATGTTCACTTGAAAATGATCAGTGTTTCATAATTATTTGTATACGTTAATCTTAAAAATAAAAAAAATATTTTAATATATTTTTAAATAAAAAAATATATATATGTTTGCGTTGGGGGTTGGTTAAGGTGACAAGTTTAGTTTGATGATTCAACTTTAGGGGATAATATAAAAAAACAAATGATAAAGATATAGATATCCAATGAGATTATTAAGAAAATTATCACTTTTTATGGTAAGTCACATGAAATATTTTTCATTTTACATATTTTCAAGTTTTAAAGGAAAATTGAGATTTGATATGTCCATTTTCTCCACATAAAAATCACATATTTTAATTTTTTACTTACTTAATCACATAAATTCAAATAATAATTTAAATGTAAAAGTGTATATCATTTTACAAAAGGTTTTTTTTTTTTGGAAAAATCAATCGGGTATCTTATTTTTTATATATTTTAAAAATATTAAATTTTTTTATTTTTTATTTACTTTAAATTAATAGTTTTTTATATTTTTATGTCATTTTGATGTATTAATATAAAAAATAATTTTAAAAAATAAAAAATATTTTAATATGTTTTTAATTAAAACTCGTAAAAAAAAAGTGAAACTTTCCAACGACTTCGCGATGATCTACCTCAAATTAGCACTACCTCACATGTAATCTAAGCTTGATTTCGATTGAATAGAGATGAATCTGTACTCTTCCAGGAATGAAATGTATGAGCAAGTACTGTCTATATAAGATTTTTAGCCAGCTTCTCTACGGGTACATTTTTTCAGGAAAAATAAATGTTGTTATGATATCTGTATTGTTATAATTGTTTCGATAATGATGCGGGTTAATTAATTCATGCACAATATTGTATAATAAATATTTTATATAATTTTTTCACCTGACTGTACGAGCAATTAGTCTTTTTTCCTTCAAAAGATCCTTAATTTATCATTAACAGTATTTATTTTTTATTTCCCAACCATTTGTATATCAGCTTGTGTTGAATTATCAAATTATTGAGGTATTATCACTTTGACATCCAAGTTATTTTCCACAAAAAAAATATCATTAAATTATTTTGATTTTTCATGTAATTTTTTTTNTATAATATATTTTTCATATTACTTTCCATTTAAAAAAAATAATTTGATAAAAATTTCAGATGTTTTAAAATGATTTAAAAGTGAAATTAAAAAATATAAAATAATAATATTTTCAATAAAAAAATATCTTAAAAACAACATAGCACCGATATCAAACACATGAAGGTCTTATCTTGCACTGAAATCCTACCATGTTTTTTTTTAAAAAATTAACTTTAAAATAATAATTCTTTGATAATTTTAATATACTAACATTAAAAATTTTAACAATAAAAATATATTATTTTAATATATTTTTCAATAAAAATACTTTAAAAAATAATATCTATATCTCTGTATATTTTTTAATTTAAAAATATTTTTTAAAGAACAATACTAATTTCAGGTTTTTTAAATGATTTTGAAGTAAAAATTAAAAAATAAAAATTTTAATTAAAAATATTTAAAAACAATACTAATAACAACATAAAACACACAAGGTCCATTAGCCTTGCAATTTTATTGTATTTTTAAATTTTTTTGAATTTTTTATGTTTAAATTAATAATTTTTAATATTTTTAATGAGTTTAAAATAAAAATATATTATTTTAAAATATTTTAAAATAAAAACTACTTTTTTTAAAATAATATCTAAATCACTATCAGACAGGCTGGAAATACTATCGAAGTGTCATTTCCATTTTCTGAGCTGTAATTCGCGGTTAGCCATGTTGCAAGGCACGTGCTCGCAGAGCAATTGAAGAGTGACGACGCCCTAACGAATACTGTAGTGACACGTTTCAATATTCTTCTCTCCTTTTCCCTTTTTATCGTCCACCATAATTGCATTGCTAGCACTCTGGTAAGCGTAATTACACGGATATCCCTAATTGAAATAATAAATCACGAAACAGTCAAGACACTTTTCAAATATTGCAGGGCCTCGTTTAGCTAGCTCCGGTTCCATGAAGAACGATCAGGAAAGATAATACATGCATACACGCACACACGTGTGTGAACATGTCCGAAGAAATTTATAATCCAACATTTTGGATGCATAACCAATGAAAATCAAAATATAATCTTGAAAGATTGTACAACGTGAGCTCATTTTCTGATGAGCGAAAAATCAGTTATAAAGAAACCCATCTAAGTATACTTCATAATAAATATTATAGAGCTTATTGTTAAGCATTACTTTTTTAATCATTCTCGTTTAGTAATCATAAATGAAACGTATAACAACACTACCACGAAGAAAGTACTGCTTATAAACGTCAATCCGGAGAGCAGAGGCTGTGATTATTAATAACAATTCATCGAAAAGTATGGGATGTTTTGCAGGTGCTCGATGTGTCATGTGTGTGGACACAAATGGACGGTGGCAGCTATGGTTGGTGGTAGTCATGATTGAAGTTATAGTCAAATGGTGGGTGCCTAACTTGCCAATCATTGTTGAACAATCATCTCCCTCCTCAGCTATAAATAGAAGGTACTTTGATAGCTTTGATAGCTGATATAGAACACGAAATAGAGAGAAACACAGAGAGAGAGCTGAAGGTGAGAGTTGAGTTGAGTTGAGAAGTTTTCTCCTCCTCCTTGTTTTGTTGTTTGTATTGCTTTTGAGCTTGATTAATACAAACCAGTAGCTCCGTGGAGTAGGCAAGTTGCCGAACCACGTAAATACGTGTGTGTTTGAATGTTTGGATCTCCTAACAACTGGTATCAGAGCTTGTTCTTTAAATTTCTTGAAAAAGAGGGTGTTTGATCCAAACTCAAAAAACCAAAGTTCTAAAAACGTGTTTTTGAACATACCACCGTGAAGAGGATGACGAAAGGAATCCATTGGTGAAAACCCGGTGAAAATCCAACGTCCTGCATGTCCGCACGTGCCGTCCCCAGCACTGCCCATGCTCACAGACACGCCCAACGCGCCTCACGCGTCTTCCTCGTTGTTTCCTACAACTCGACACTACCACGTCATCAGCCACGTCAGCCGTTCGACACAGTCCGAAACCAAGTCACCTGCCACATCAGCCGTCTGACCGGTCAATCAGCCACATCATTTAACATGTCACCAGACACGTCATCAGCCACATCAGACGAAAATCTCCGTGGATCTGCCACGTCAGATTTTGTGGACCCCACATTGCCTACGTGTCTGGCACGTCATCTTGCCATGTCAGCGTAACTGAGTTTTGATCCGGTGTGGCGCAGCGACTATTCCTCCTACCACGTGGCTTCATCTGCAGCGTCCAGTTATCCTAAATTTTGATTGTTTAATTCGGAGCCATCCGAAGTCCGATTTGGGTGATCTCAGTGTCGTTTCCAACATTTTTGGCCATTCCGGACACATCTGTAAGGTAAGATTTTTGAGATTCAAATCCGAGAAAGAGTAAAAATGGCTGATGAAATAAAGGCTGCAGAAATTGAAAAATTTGATGGAACTGATTTTGGATATTGGAAAATGCAAATTGAAGATTATCTATATGGGAATAAACTTCATCTTCCTCTGTTGGGGAGCAAGCCAGAAAACATGTCAGAAGAAGATTGACAAATTCTTGATAGACAAGTCTTGGGCATTATCTGGCTATCATTATCAAGAAAAGTTGCTCATAATGTTACAAAAGAGAAATCCACAGCAAGATTGATGGAAGCCTTGTCTGGGATGTATGAGAAGCCGTCAGCAAATAACAAAGTGCACTTGATGAAGAAGCTGTTCAACCTGAAGATGACAGAAAGCACCTCTGTTACACAGCATCTTAATAATTTCAACACCATCACAAATCAATTGTCGTCTATTGAGATTGAGTTTGATGATGAGATCCGAGCACTTATTTTGCTAGCTTCACTTCCAAGCAGTTGGGAAGGTATGAGAACAACCGTAAGCAATTCAGCCGGAAAATCCAAATTAAAATATCATGACATTCGAGACCTAATCTTAGCCAAAGAAGTACGAAGGAAAGACTCAGGTGAAAGCTCAAGTTCAAGTTCAGCTTTCAACATCAACACTCGAGGAAGGAGACAAGATAGAGGCTTATCCAGAAGCAGATCAAAATCCAGGTACAGAAGCAAAAGCAAGTTTGGACCTAGGAAGCAGGTTGAATGTTGGAATTGTGGCAAACCTGGCCATTTCATGAGGAGTTGCACAAAACCAAAGAAACCTGAAGCTGATTCTGCAAATGCCACTACAGACGAGGTACAAGATGCTTTGATTCTTGCTGTACATAGTCCTTTGATTCTGTAATGTGGAAAGTATCGAAGGGAGCAATGGTTTTGGCTCGTGGAAAGAAAACCGACACCCTGTATATGACCACAAGATCAGCAGATATAATTGCCTCTACTGAAGCAGAAAATCAGGCACAGCTATGGCATTGTAGACTCGGCCATATGAGTCAAAAGGGGATGAAGATACTTGAGTCCAAGGGAAAGGTGCTAGAGTTAAAAAATGTTGATCTAGACATTTGTGAAAGTTGTGTTCTTGGAAAACAAAAGAAGCTCAGTTTCTTAAAGGTTGGCAGGACCTTAAGACCAAGAAAGCTAGAACTGGTGCACACATATTTATGGGGACCCGCTCCAGTCGCATCTCTTGGAGGTTCTCAGTACTATGTGACTTTTATTGATGACTTCAGCAGGAAGGTATGGGTCTACTTTCTGAAAAATAAATCTGATGTGTTTGACACATTCAAGAAATGGAAGGCTATGGTTGAGACTGAATCAGGTTTGAAGCTGAAATGCTTACGATCTGATAATGGAGGAGAATACATTGATGGAGGTTTCAAGGAGTATTGTGCTGTTAACGATATCAGAATGGAAAAGACAGTTCCAGGCACACCACAACAAAATGGCATTGCTGAACGGATGAACATGACCATCAATGAACGAGCTAGAAGCATGAGGTTGCATTTTGGGTTACCTCAAACATTCTGGGCTGATGCAGTTCATACTGCAATTTACTTGATCAACCGTGGACCATCAGTTCCTTTGGAGTTCAGACTACCCGAGGAAGTCTGGAAAGGAAAAGAAGAACAGCTTTCTCATCTAAAGGTCTTTGGGTGTGTTTCCTATGTGCATGTAGATTCTGATGCTCGCAGCAAGCTGGATGCCAAATCCAAGAAATGTTTCTTTATTGGCTATGGAGATGAAGAATTTGGATTTTGGTTTTGGGATGATCAAAACCGGAAGATTATCAGAAGCAGGAACATGATCTTCAACGAGAAAGTTTTGTACAAAGACAGATCAAACACAGAACCAGAGATAACTGATTCAGATACGAGTCTATAAAAATCTGAATTCATTCGATTAGAAGGGCTTCCCGATGTTACCACTCAAAAGTCCATACAAAACAGTTCAGGCACATCAGTACCCACCATTTCTACACAAGACAATGCAGAGCCAAATGAACCAGCTGTTCGCAGGTCTTCAAGGACTATAAAGCCTCCACAACGGTTCACACTTTTACTAAATTATATTTTGCTGACAGATGGTGGTGAACCATTAAATTATGAAGAATCCTTACAAGATGGAAACTTGAGCAAATGGGAGTTAGCCATGATGGACGAGATGGAGTCATTGTTGAAGAACAAGACTTGGGAGTTAACCAAACTGCCTAAAGGAAAGAAGGCCTTGCAAAACAAATGGGTTTATAGAGTAAAGACCGAGCATGACGGAAGCAAACGGTTCAAAGCAAGACTTGTCATCAAAGGGTTTCAGCAAAAGAAAGGGATTGACTATTCAGAGATATTCTCTCCAGTTGTGAAGCTTACAACAATTAAAGTTGTTCTGGGGATAGTAGCTGCAGAAAATTTACATCTTGAACAACTAGATGTAAAAACAGCATTTCTTCATGGAGAATTGGAGGAAGACATTTACATGCAACAACCAGAGGGGTTTGCAATACCAGGAAAAGAGAGCCAAGTTTGCAAGCTAAAGAAGAGCCTATATGGTTTGAAGCAAGCTCCAAGACAGTGGTACAAGAAGTTTGACAACTTCATGTGTAGTACGGGATACACAAAATGTCAGGCTGATCATTGTTGCTATGTCAAATATTTTGACGACTCTTATATCATTCTACTGCTATATGTGGATGATATGTTGATTGCAGGATCCAACATGGAAGAGATTGACAAGCTAAAGCAACAATTGTCAAAACAGTTTGAAATGAAGGATTTAGGAGCTGCTAAACAAATACTTAGCATGAGAATCATCAGAGACAGAGACAAAGGCATACTAAAGCTTTCACAGATAGAGTATGTGAAGAAGGTTCTCAGCAGGTTTAGTATGGATAATGCTAAACTAGTATGTACACTTCTGGGGAATCATTTCAAGCTCAGTAAAGACTAGTCACCAAAAACTGAGCTAGAACGTGGATACATGGACCAGATTCCATATGCCTCAGCTATTGGATCTTTAATGTATGTTATGGTCTGTACTAGACCAGACATTGCTCATGCAGTGGGAGTTGTAAGCCGATATATGAGCTATCCTGGAAAGCAGCATTGGGAGGCAGTGAAATGGATCATGAGGTACTTAAAAGGCTCATCGGAGACATGTCTTACTTTCACAGCTGACGGTTTGAAACTTGAAGGCTTTGTAGATGCTGATCTAGCAGGAGATGTTGATAGCAGAAAGAGTACTACAGGTTATATATACACTCTAGGAGGCACCGCTGTTTCTTGGAGTTCTACTTTGCAAAAGATAGTTGCTCTTTCAACGACAGAAGCTGAATATGTTGCAGTTTCAAAATCTGCAAAAGAGATAGTATGGCTACAGAGTTTCTTGCAAGAATTGGGCAAGATAAATGGAAAAGGTACTTTGTACAGTGACAGTCAGAGTGCAATCTTCCTTGCCAAGAATCCAGCACTTCACTCTAGAACAAAGCACATACAGATCAAATATCACTTCATCCGGCAATTGCTCGACGATGAACAACTGTTACTTGAAAAGATCTGTGGAAGCAAGAATCCAGCTGACATGTTAACCAAAGGAGTTACTCTTGATAAACTGAAGCTGTGTAAAGCTTCAGTTGGTCTTGAAGATTAAAAGACAGACCTAACACTATTTGTGTCCAAGTGGGAGATTGTTATGTATGTGGACACAAATGGACGGTGGCAGCCATGGTCGGTGGTAGTCATGGTTGGTGGCAGTCATGGTTGAAGTTATAGTCAAATGGTGAGTGCCTAACTTGCCCACCATTATTGAACAATCATCTCCCTCCTCAGCTATAAATAGAAGGTACTTTGATAGCTGATATAGAACACGAAATAAAGAGAGTTGAAGGTGAGAGTTGAGTTGAGTTGAGAAGTTTTCTCCTCCTCCTTGTTTTGTTGTTTGTATTGCTTTTGAGCTTGATTAATACAAACCAGTAGCTCTGTGGAGTAGGCAAGTTGTCGAACCACGTAAATACGTGTGTGTTTGAATGTTTGTATCTCCTAACATGATGGAGTCTTTATCCGGTGATTATTGATGCTTATTAGCTGGAAATAGTTGGCATTTTGGTTTCGGTTACCGTAATACCCCACCCAATGTCTAAGACGCATAAGCTCACCAACTGTGGCGGGCAAAGCTCGGTCGATCAAGCTGCGCTGTTCTTAGCAAATTATGATTCGAGATGTGTTTTGGCGATTGATAACTATAAAACCAGCTGCATGTATTTTGAGGATGCTTGGGAAGCCGATTGATACCTGTAAAACCAGCTGCATGAATTTTGATGATGATTCTATGGAAGGATTCTACGCAACAAGAGGTGTCGATTTGGGGTACTTTTCATGGACAACAGGACCCTACAGCAGTTTCATGGCGCTCCCATTCAGACGGTGGTTTAAACCAGGCATCTAAATAGTTAAACACAATCATTCGATCTTTTCTTTGTACTGTTAGTTGTTTTATTTCAAGTAGTCGGTGGATTGTTTGGGCTTTTAATTGGTTATTTGTTCTATGGACCCCCTGCTATCCTGCTTCCATATTTATCACAAGGATTGCTAGAATGGGAGTAAGTCATGAGGCAGGCACATTCTTCGATCAGCTGGGAAGGCAAGGAGGCCAGTGGAAAAAGTGAACTAGTCTAATTGTCTAGTTTATACCTGCTGCAGAATGCTCAATCAAGTGATCCAAGACTGAAGAGTAAGCTCAAATTTTAGTCTGAGATCTTACTGAAGAGAAGCTAGCAAAAGTTTATTATTTTAGCTTCTAAAGAACTGATTGCTGGGGAAATTACGTCTGCTGTTTCACTGGTTTTACTTATGAGGAAGTTTCGGCTGCTGATGTTTGGGCTATGACATGTTTTATTGGTTCTGTCTAGAGTTCTTCCTAATCTTTCCCTTCATTCTGTGAAGGAAATTATTCATGAGGCCAGAAAT
Source organism: Populus ilicifolia (assembly GCA_015708895.1). NCBI lineage: Eukaryota > Viridiplantae > Streptophyta > Magnoliopsida > Malpighiales > Salicaceae > Populus > Populus ilicifolia. The sequence goes on from SRLM01000224.1 coordinate 1,832,782, forward strand.
AACTCGACAGTCTAGCTTTCTTGTTCTCCCTTCACTGTTTCTCATTTATCAAGTAGCATTTGTTGGCCACACAAAAGAAACCAAACCGACTATTCACTTTCTGCAATTTTTACTCCTCTATATGAATCCCAAAAAAGGCATAATTCTCCATACCCATCATCACAAAAGCTTGATGAAGCCAAAAGGAAAAGGGAAAAGGAAACAAATTACAAATGGAAAGGCCTGTTATCCTTTACATCAGCCTGGACTGCTTAATAGTCATACGGCACTACAACTTTATAACTACACAACTAGAACACAGAGCAAAGAAGACAAATATAAACCGCATTAACAAAATCAGAAACTTGGATCAATCATTAGTCTTCTAGGAAGAAGATGGTAGGCTTCGTTGGTTCAGTGATTTCCACGGTTCCTTCGAGCATCTTAGCAACCTTTCCCATTGACGGCCTCATGTCTGGCCTATCCTGAAGGCACCACATTGCTGTCTTCACCATCCTATCTACCATATCAAAATGCACTCTACTATCATAACAGTGCTTAATCTGTCGGTCCAAAATGTCCTCTACCTTCATTTCCTTGAACACTTTGTCAAATGCCCACCTAGGAAAATACCAATCCTCACTATCCATCAAAGAACCTTGCGTCTCGAAATTTCTAGACCCAGTTACGATTTCTAGCAACACCATCCCGAAACTGTAGACATCAGCCTTGGGAGTGATTGGATCACTCTTAATCCATTCTGGTGCCATGTACCCACGAGTACCCCTGATTCGAGACATGCTCACCATATCTTCTTTTTTCCTCAACTTGGCCAACCCAAAATCTGAGATCTTTGGGCAAAAATCATCACCTAAAAGTATATTTTCCGGCTTAATATCACAATGCAACACCCACTCCAAACACTCTTCATGCAAGTATGCGATTGCTCTAGCTACACCAAGTGCAATCCTATATCGGATCCCCCAATCAAGCATCGGTTTTCGCCCATCAATAGCCACCAGACCCATCTCAACCTCGGTCCCTGAAGATGCTACCCGACCCGCAGGGAACAGGTACCTGTCAAGAGAACCATTAGGCACATACTCATAAACTAGAATCCTTTCGCCTTTCTCCGCACAAAAGCCCCAAAGCCTGACCAGATTAAGATGGTGCATCCTGGCAATAATTGTAACCTCTGCCCAAAACTCAGCATCCCCTCCAGTGACATGTTTCAGGCACTTGACAGCAACAATTCGTTTATCAGGCAGCTCTCCTCTATAAACATCACCAAATCCACCTTTTCCTATAGCATTGGAGAAGTCATTTGTTGCTGCTTTGAGCTCTGCATATGTGAACCTTTTAGGTCCACCAGCAGGCAGGAATTCAAGGCCTAAAGTCTGAGCCATGTCTCTATACTTGATGTATTTCTTCAAAAAAGCCCAAAAGAAAAGAATCCCGGAAATCAGCTCCGCAGCAAATAACGTACATATTATTGCAATATTTCTGGTTGTGGTGTTGGATTCTTGAGGAGGGAAAGGAAGGCTTATACGAACAGGACATGTGGTGTCCAGCACACGAGTCATACCTGTGAAATTTGTTTCATCTGTTTCAGAACTATCCACACGCAAGAACATGACAACTTCAGTCCCTGGAGACCAGTACCCATATAATAGTCTGTCAAGCTGAAGCACACAGTAACCTTGACCGTCATACTTGAACATAAAACCAAGACAATTAGGATGAGCCAAGCAGTTTGCTCTACAAGTTGTTAGATTTCTGACATTGAGACTTGTCTGATTTGATCCACCAGTGAAATTGACATAATCAAGCTGCAAAAACTTGGTGTTGCTAGTGAGTTTCCTTTTCCTCTCACATGCATCTCGACTTGTAGAACTTCGCCTGAATCCAGGGGGGCACACGCAGGACAAGGAATTTGAGCTGTCTGTCAAGCAGATAGCATTAGGCCCGCAAAGACCGTGAGCTGTACACGATTCTTGCAGTGCTTGCCAAGCAATAAACCATTGGCCAAGGCTTTCATCATAACTGTAAACCCTTAGATTTCCATCATTGTCAAGAGTCAACCTCCGCATCCTGGCAACCCCGTAATCGGCAGAAATGATTGAAACGTCATTTCCTTTGTTCACACTCCCATCGCTTTTTAGTTGTGTAAACATATTATCGGAGCTCCAGTAATTATCAGAGTAATTGAAAGACAAAATAGAAGAATTCAAGAACCTGAACTTACCATTTTGTGAGACAAGTTCAGTGCCATTTATAGCCTGGTCGGGCAAGAAAGTATCAGTAGGAAAATTAAAACTCTTCCACTTGTCATAGACAAGACTCCCGTCTTCATTTAAAACAAGCCTGGTTGAGTTAGAATTTGTTGACTTGGGGGCGCCAGGCCACAAGTTTGATGTGCTTGAAGAATCGGTTAAACGTAGCTCGCGAGTCGCCGTGATAACGAGAGAAGCATTGGTAGAGAGTGGAAAATCGTGCTTATTAGCAGACCACACAGTAGTAGTGATGTTTCTTGGCAATTTGTAGTACCAAATTGAGAAATTGAAGTGGTTTGAAGAATTGTCCACAGGGTAAAAGCCGGCTGCGAAGGTGGAGTTGGGAGAAAGAAGGATTTTATTTTGCATCGGAAGCCATGGAGAGTCTGAGGAGGAGAAAGATGTCAGGTTTTGTTGTCGTTGGGATGTTGATGGTGAAGGATTTGATAGCAGAAGGAAAGCAAAGAAGAGAAAGAAGGGAGCCATTTTTTTCTTTTTCTTTTTTTTCCTTTTGGAGTCTGGTTTGGTGATGGCCGTGTGGAGGCAGTGGAACGGACGTATTTTAAAGGCCACCCGCATGGACCGACTTCCGGCGTTGACGCCATGACTCGTTGGCTTATAATGACCTGTATTAATTAACTGTGGGTCTGTTTTTCCTTTCTAATTCCTGGATTTTGCATCATCTCGTGCAAGATTTGACTGGCCTTTGAAAAAGACACGTAGAGACTGATATAACTCCCCTTCAACGTTTGGCAGATTGTAGTAAAATTTTTGAAAGATATTTTTAAAATACAAATATAAACAAGCTCGTAACCAGTTTGGTTGCATTGCTGCTTTTAAATCTGGGTAGATTAATTTAACACCTAATCATCCAATAATTCAAACTATTCCAATTAATTTTAAAAACCAATTTACAAAGTATAAAATACCTAATCAAAATTGTTAAAATCTGACAAAAACATGGTAAAATCTTGCTGGTTGAACCAAGTTTTACTCCAAAAAAAAACAGAGATTGTAACTTGTGAAACTTGAATGTAATATATCTACTTTTAAAAACTAAAATTACACTGTTATTACTTCACAGTTTCTCGTTAAACTATTTATTCATTGACTGAACCAATCATGTATTATTTGAATCATTATCCTAGTAATCCAGTAATAGAAGTTATCGAGTTTAATAACATTACTTTATACATTAAATCTTACAATGATATATATATATATATATAATGTGATCTGGTACTAACGGTTTGCTTCTATTCGCTAACTAAAGAATTAGCTGATGACCTCGTACCGACCATCTCTAATAATTCGACCTTCGAATTTGAGTGTCAGCGGAAGGGAAAGGAGAGAAAAATCATCGGTGGCGTCACCAGAGACCAGCTAAACTAGCCCCACTATTCAGGCGGCTTTGGTTTTAGATGTAAGAGAAACTAGGTTTTTTTTTATTTTTTTAATCAGTTTATATATATCTTAAATAATTTTATAGGCTCCAAGATCAATAATATATAAATTTTTAATAATATCAAGAAAACTTAAATTCATCACTATTAAAAAATAAATCCAAGCTACCTTAAATTATTAAATTAGTTTGTTATTGCTTGTTGGACGGGTAATTATTCCCCAGAGTTTTTGTCCGTTAGAGTCAACAGAGGCATGAGATGATGACCATAAGAATTTGACCATCTCCGTGGAAATTGACCTTTGACTATACATGATGTTTAAATTATTAACCATTTATGTTATTTTTAAAATAAAATTAGTATCTTTTATTATAATATTAACTCTCTCTTTTTAATAATTATACATGAACCTTGAATATTCAACGCGTGGATTGAATATCTACTTTTTATTATTATTATTATAAATTATTTATATAATATATCTCAAATTTTTTTATTTTTTTTATTTTTTGATACATTCATTTTCTTTTAATTATTCATTAAAACTTGATTTTAAGATTAGGGTAACCTTTTATTTTAAAAAAAATACCTTGGATAAAAAAATTAGAAAAAAAACATCAATATTTTGACTAAAGAGATATTTTTTTATTTCAATTTGTTAAATTGTTTTGATGCTATTTTAATTCCTTTCAATTTTCATGTAAAAAAGAAGCTAAAGAAAAATATATTAAAAAAATAGTTTTTTGGTTGAAAACACATTAAACGAAAAAAGGAAACTAAAAAAATACATTTTTTAACAAAATATAATAATAATTATTATTATTATTAAATCCATTTCTGCGCAACCCAACAACAAAAAATTCTTTCTGTTTTGCTTCTGAAAAATTGTTTACACAATTCAGTTTTGGGTCCTGGCTTTCAAGATCCACACCTCTTAGGTTTCAGGTCTAATTAGGGTATATTTGTTTTAAAAATTGAGGTTGAAATTAGATATAATTTAATTGTACCTAAAAATCAATCACAAAAACTAGATTTTTTTTTTGTTTTTTTCGAGCTTTTTTTATGGGTTTCATGTACAAAATCCAACCTCAATTTCTAAAACAGACACACTCAAATATGGATAATTATTTCGGATTCAGGTAATAATATCAAACCTGATCTAAGAATAATTAATTAACCCCATCCCTACCTGCAAGTCTCTATAGCATCCTCGACTATTATATATTTTCAGTCATGACATTACTGATGAGCGATCGATGACTACACGCTTGCTCTCCATTTGTAACTTTTCATTCACGTGGAGTTCAATTGAACCCAGTGCTCCGGTAATTCCTAATCCAATCCAATCCTCTAGCGTTTATTAGTGTGTTTTGTTAATGCAATTCAATGCCTTCAAAAAAAATTGAAAGTATTTTTAATTAAGAGTATATCAAAATTACTTTTTAATATTTTTTTTCCTTCATCACGCTAGAATCATTGAAAATTACTTTAAAAATATTACTTTAATATTTTTTAGATAAAAAATAATTTAAAACGTAAATCAAATAAAAAAACAGTTCTTTAATCAAGTTTTGGTTGCTAGTTTTTAGAAATAAATAAATGCAACATTACCTGGGGAGGTGATTGAATACTATAAATTTGGGAGGCATCGCAAGACAAATATTGCGCAAATCAATAGCCAGTACTTTAATGACACTTGGAAAATAGATTTGCATCGTGATACTATAGAAGTAAGTCTAGGAATCTCCTTTTAAAAAAATTAATTGTCATGGACAAAAAGGAACTGATGATTGATCATGTAGCTTCTCCTTTTGTATTATACAGAGTTCCATTGTTTCTTATGAGTAGCATTCCATGTAGTTTAGACGCCTGACTGCAACTCCTAGCTGTAAAACTACAATTTTTTTCCTTGTAGTTATAGCTCGATAATGCCGAGGATGCTTGTCATATGTCATTTTATATCATATCTTTAAAACTTGTTTGTTTTTGCAGTCATGTTGTAAAAACACCATTTGCCGTCCAAAACACAGCTATTTCTCTCTCTCTCCCGCGGCCCTCTCTCTTTCTCTTTGGTGTAGCCATGCACAAGCGATTCAGGCAAGTTTTTTGTGCTCTAAAGGAGCACACCTCTGTAAGTTATGCCAAAATCGCCACATTTGGAGGGTTTTGTGATGTTGATCTCATAATTGTCAAAGCAACTGCTCCTGATGACCTACCGTTGCCCGAAAAATACATGCACGAGCTCGTGAAGATATTTTCCTTCTCTAACTCATCATTTCACTCCTTTTCTCTTAGCTTCACTCGCCGTTTTGGCAATACTCGATCCTGGAAAGTTGCTCTCAAATGCCTCATTCTCCTCCACCGCTTGATCAGGTCATTGCCTGAAGATAGCCCTGTTCGGGCAGAACTATTATGGATTAGATCCAATGACTTGCTTTCTCTGTATCCATGTCATTTCCGAGACGATTCATCTTCAAATCCTGAAGCTTACACCGCGTTTATTAGGTCCTACGCGCAATTACTCGACCAAGCTCTTGATTGCTTTTCCTTGGACAACAAGGCAACAGAGGAAGAAGTGATGCATGAGAGCTTACAGCATAAAATAAAACAGGTGAGTAGAAAGCTTGAGCTTTTGCCACGACTTCAAGGCCTAATAGACCGAGTATTGGATTGTATACCAACTGGGGTTACTCCTAGAAGCTTGATTGTTCAACAGGCAATGAAACATATCATTCGTGATAGTTTCGTTTGTTACACAACTTTTCGAAGAGAGATTGTTTTGGTTTTGGATAATTTGCTTGAAATGTCATACAGGAGTTGTGTTTCGGCATTCGGTATTTACAAGAAATCTGCGATGCAAGCAGGTCAGCTTTGCGAGTTTTACGATTGGTGCAAGGCTAAAGGGTTCTGTGGCTCGTACGAGTACCCTTTCATAGACAGAATTCCACAGATACATATTCAGGCTCTCGAGACTTTTCTCAATGGGATGTGGCAGCTAACTAATCAATCATCATCGTCATTAACTGCGTCACCATCCTCTTGGGTTGAGTGTAAATCAAATTCGACGGAAGATGATGATCAAGAGAAGCAAGTTGTTAAAACAAATACTATAATTAAGATTAGTTCTCAATTGGAGAGATCCGAAGAGAATGGCTTTGCAAGTAACTTTGAGCTGGGAAAAGAAGAGGTGGCACCTCTAATTCAGTTAGAAGAAGGGGAAGATGATAACTGGGAGGCCTTGCTGGAAGCTTCCCTTAATACTTCTTCACATGACCATCGAAGGAACTTCCTGGTTTACCCTAATAGCTTTAGCAATGGCTATGGCGATGGACATGGGTATGAGAATCAGCTTATTTGTTTGGACGATCACACAAAGAGAGAGGAGCAAGATCAATGGCAACTGCAAGTATACAATCCAAATCCTTTTTGTCAGCTTCATAGTTACTTTCCCAATTTCAATGGATCAGCATGTAATTCGGCATTTCCATGGGGATTTTAGTGCAGCTAGCTTATTAAAATGGCGAGGCAGTACTTGCCTCTATTTCTCATAACTCGAGGTAAATTATAAGGAAGACAAGAATCGCGAATTAGAGATGGAATGTGTAACCGCAACACATTACTACGCTCGCTGCCATTGTAAGTGTTCGTTAAATTTCGTGCTGGAAAATTCGTGGTGTCAAGCATCGCTCTTGCCATACAATCACAGAACCATTGTCGGCCCTGTTTGGTTACTCTATTTTAATTTTGCTGAATCCTGAGATGCTGACTTTCATAAAATTTTAACTGAAAATGTTACTTTATTAGATATTTTAAAAAATATTAATTCACAACGCAGTTATTAAACTAGCTTGAACAAGTGGAAAAGTATTTTGCTTCGCATTAAGTTGCCTTCGACATAATAATTAATTGTTTTGAAATTGTTAACTAAGAATGCTAATTGCACACAAGAATCTTCTCACAACATGCTGTAATTGAGCCATAATTAATTTTGCAGGTGCAAACTAATAATAATGTGATGATAAAAATAATTTTTTTATTTTTATATCATTTTGATATATTAATATCAAAAATAATTTTTTAAAAAAATTAATATTATTTTAATATATTTCTTTAAAAAAATGACGCCGTCTAATGGAATCTTTGTAAACCACATTATTTGCTTCTAAACAAAAATTACATCATAGAAACACAGTTCATCGTTCAAATCCAAAAGTAAAAGTGAGCCATCATAGCCCCAATCTTAAAATCTCTCTGGGCCTAACCAACCCAAGAAGCACACTCAAATTTGATCTCTTCCTGGTGGAGTGGACTTCATGTCAAGGGTGTGCTTGGAAATGGATTGATTTTGATCTGCTGTTGCTTGGGGGGAAGACCCCAAGGCGTATAAACAAGAAAAAGATAAATGGGAAAAGCCTTTGATTTCTCCAAAAAGCTAAGCCAGCGTGCGATTTTTTCTGCAGCATAAAAGTCAGTTCGTCCTTGAAACCTATCCAGAAGGAGAGTACATTTGCTCATAAGATGGAGTATTTTTATTAATTCGTAAGATTGTGATTAATATTTGATTATTGGCTGAGGGCTTCCTTTCCTCCATCTGGGGATTGCTTGAATTAATTTTCCCCGGAAAGTGTTCCGGGGAAGGATTTCTCAGAAACGAAATCTCAAATACAAAAGGGATTTTCTTTCTGTGTAGGTTTTTTGTTTTTTTTTTTTTCTTGGGGGCGATGGGGGATGGTTCCATCTCTGTCAGACATTGAAATTATCTCCAGAAGAACTTGCTCTGATGTAAAACCAGAGGGCAGGGCTTTGATACAATGGCAACTAAATTATGATTCAGGCATATTATAATTATAGTATTTTCAACCTTTTTGTCACCGAAATTACTCGGACACGAGAAAACTTGCTTAAAATCAATGCTCACATCAATGACGCGGGACATTCAATATACAGATGCCGATAGTCAGGCTGCATCGATGCCATCCATGTCTTTCATATATAGCGAAGGTTGGATTTGACAGTAGAAAAATTATTAAAGAGTTCCTGGTAAATTAAGCCCAGTTGTCTTTTCTTTTTGTTTGTTTTCTTCATGGTCTCTGGCACCGAGCCAATAATTTATTGCAGTCGTCCTCTCTTTATTCAGAAAAGGAGGCACAAATTGAGTTCGAACATTGACATTGACCGGCTAATTAGATAGAATTGGTAATAGAAAAATACAAGCAGCTGATTCTAGAGATTGCATGGGCAGCATGGAAAGACTACAGGAATGTTGTGACTCAGTCAAAAATTTATACAAGGACTGATAATTTGTAACGTACAAACAGCTCCACAGAATATCGGACTGGAATTTAATCTATACAAATCGAAGATGATCCAGCGCTAGCTGTAAAATTACCCTTTTATTAGTTTATTTACCAGGCCTAGCAGATTGCTCACCAGTAGTCAGGGGTAAATTACCCTTTTATTAGTTTATTTACCAGGCCTAGCAGATTGCTCACCAGTAGTCAGGGGTAAGAAAAAAATTACAAAATTAATGAAATTAAAAAAAAATAAAAAATAATTAAAAAAACAAACCATAAAAATAACTGATTAAACCAATTAAAAAATTTTAAAAATCAACCTGTTTAGTTTTAGTTTTTTTATAAACTCTAAACTTAAAAAACTAAATCGAAATGAACCTAAATAAAAAATCAAATCAAATAAAAAAAATTAAATTAAACTAGTTTAAATATATTTTTTTAAAATAAACAAAATGAATTAAAACTAGTTAATCAAGGATTTCAATTTAATTTAATTTTTTTTTAAAATAATTTATTTTCATAAAAAAAATCATCATCCTACTAACAGTGCATGGCCTCGAGGCTGCAGCCTTGATTTATTTTTTTGAATAAAAAACATGGATAACATTTCGTTTGTTTCCTTAAAAAATTATAATCTCTGCTGCCAGCTATCGAACCCATGAACTCAAGGCTTAGATGTTTACAACATAGAGTTGTTGTTATATAGATCCAACAACTATATTAACTTGCTTAATTATTCGTATAAACAGTGACAAAGCACCATGAAAAATTACAATTATTTTAGAATTATAGGTAGCTGGTTTTAAAGAAATCCACCAAGTAGTTGCTATATTTCATGGCCCTTTGACTCTATTTTGATGGAGATTCTTTCACGTTAAAGAAAATATGATTTATTTATTTTTAATCTAAAAATCTTAAAATAAATGAATGACCAATATCTTAGTAGCCAATATTTACTTAATTAAACACTAAAATTAAGATGTTAATTGTATTAATATTTACCTTTTACATGCATTTTAAAATTCATGATGGAAAGTCTAGACAAGATAAAGGAAGTAAACACAAAACCTTGATGAAAAAATACCTGCAGCTGTTTTTTCTATACATGCTTAAGGTGAGTTTATAGCTCTTAAGATTCTCCAAAAACAAAATTGAATATTTCTCACTATATTGGAATTGTTTGTGAATTTTATGTTTAAAGTCGTTGATATTTCGCTGGTAAGTCTTCTTTTTTAAAGATAGAATTTCATTAATATGAGAAACTGACGCAAAAAACTACAATATCATCAAGACAAATTATGTTGGGAGGCCAATATATATAATTAATAGAAAGTTTTCAGAAAACAGAATTATTGTTATAATTTTAATTTGTTTTCATATTTTCTGGATGGATGATTGTTCATCACCATCGTTTGAACTTGAATTTCTCCTGCATAGCTGGTCATGGAGTTCTAATTAAAAGTCAGCTTGAGATGAAGATTTATATTTGTCCAAGACAACATGATTTCCTCTACCTAGTGTGAAAAATGTTAAGAAATACCAATTATTAAACAATAATAAAAGCTATTAAATATCATATGATCTCTTTCCTTCTTTATTAATTTTTATTTTATTTTTTATTGCAAATTAAGTTATTTTTATTTTTATTTTCTTTTCTAATCACGACAACCTCTTTTACTCGCTAAATAATTAATTATGTCCACACGTAGCAATATTGTTACTCATCATGTGTACGTTGGTCAAAGGAACTACAATTTTTTAAAAAAATATATATAAATATTTTTTACTAAGATCTTAGTCATTCATTTATTTTAGAAGGTTCAGATTAGAGAAAAAATGATAGATGATATTCTATTAAATATGAGAGGAGCTGCAGCAAACAATGTTTGACATTTTGAACCTTCGAAGTCCAATTTGGAACTACAAAACCAGTGTAAACCATAAGACCAAAGCAGCAAGCATGGTAAACTACTTCACCTTCATGCGACCCTTGGAGAACTCGTAAGGGCATGTTTGGTCCTATAAACAGACCATGTAATAGAATGAGTAATTATATTCTTCCGGTCCGTTTAGCCATGATTCGTCCTTAACAACTCACTTGATTCTTAAGCACTAGTTTTTAGTAATTATTATACGTTGAAGAATCTTACAACTAATTAAATGAAGAAATGTAACGAGTCGTTGAATTAGATGGTTAAAATTCTGTGATTCTTTTCATTCTATTCCTCTGCCTGCTACAAAATATGCCATCCAAGTTAGGTACACAATGATTAATGGCGGTCTTCCCACCCAACAACTCAACGAGATATATGAACAGGTTTCTTAATTTAGAGATTATTCCACGTCTAGTCACCTTTCTAATTCTAAAGAAGCCTGGTGTTAATACGTGGAACTAGATGATCTCAACTTTTCATCTCGGAACTAACTGATAAATATATAATTTGAAAAAAAAAAATACATCATGAAACCGCGTGGTTTCAATTCAAGAGCAAAGAACAGTATTATACGAGCACCGCAGAATTACTCCATGAATTGTTAAGAGTATAAGGGACTGGGTTAAGCACTTGTACAAAGAAACTCACTTACGACTAGTTATTGTTTTATTTTATTTATTTATTTATTTATTTGATAGGATGAAATATCTACATCCTGTGAATCTCATTTTATAGAAATATCTTAAATCTTGATCAGAAAGATGAAGTCCTTTTAAAAGCAAAATGGTCCGACAAGCATTATTACTATCCTCATAACTCATCAGAAACATAACATATTCCTAGAAAAAAAATAAAAATAAAAGTAAGGTGCTTTCAGATAAAATGTGAAAGCATTAGTTTATGTTGGATCGGATCTAATAAAAACCAACAACCAGTCTGATTATGATGGCATGTCATATAATCCAGTCCGACTTTTATTAATATCATGCATATCCCATCAGTAAGGGGAGGGAAGAAAAAAAAACCATACAGCGCAAAATCAAAATGTCCTGAATTGAGAATTGGACTGTCAAAATCTGTGACGGTATAATTAATTACGGTAAGCTTTTGTATTTTGTACATGAAACTGGATATCATGATCGGATGTAGATCCTAACAGGCAAGCTCTCTTGTCTACAAAACTGCTACGGTGGCGGTTGCCTTGAATTAAAAGGGCCTCTTGACGTTCTTGAAATCTACAGAATCGATACAGTCCACACTGCTTCTATGAGCATTCAACACCCTCAACAGCTGAGTTGCCTTCTCCTTTGTTCTCTCATCACAGCCAACCTGTAAGAGAACCAAAAGCTTTTCAAAAGCATTCCTTTGAATAGCCTCGACTAGAACACCTCCATTTTCTCTCTTCTCATTCATGCAGAGTTTAAATAGAATAGAGACAGAGAACTTCATTGCTAAGTCTGAGACTCGGTGTATTTTCCTGACGAGAACTGGTATCGTGAGAGCATGATTATATGCCTCCTCTCTCCCTTGATCACTGCCACAAATTCCATCTAGAACGCCCAACGCCTCCTCACACAAACTTCTTTCTGCGTCTACAAGCATTTCTAATAGCAACGAGACCAAACCCAAATCAACGAACTTAGCTATGATCTTTGCGCTTGAAGGAGATGGTGATGTGACCATATGATAAATGACCATTAATGAAGCTTTTGTTGCAGCATGACAAATGGGTGCCTTAATTAGCTTAAACAATGCTTCCATGGCTCCTTCAATTTCTAGTAACATGTCTACTTTTCTGTAATCCAATACTGGAACAAGCTCTTTCAGCACCAGAACTGCATTTCTTCTCGCAGACAAATCCTCACTTTTCAAGAACAACACGATGCGATCTATAGATGCATCTGAGCCAGGGCAATTCGTTGCCTTGTCATGATGCAGAAGTACTGCCAAACTTGACAGTAATTCTTCCAGGACCGCAACATTTTCTTCTAAAGAAGCTTTTGAAAACTCTTCAAAAGCATATGATAAAACACCAGCCGTTCCAGTAGCCACGAGGCAGCTCTTGTCACGTTCGCTCTCCATCGCTAGTGCCGTAATCTTCGCAGCCAAATTTTGGCACCCAATCTGATCTCCATTTTTACAAGCTGTTTTAATTTTGAAATGAATCTCCAAAGCCTCTTCAGAACTCACGGGAATTCTAGGCGTTGGAATTCTTTCTATCCCGTAAGAACTATTTGCGACGCACCAATCTTGTATCATTTTACGTATGGTGTGATTTGGTATAGGATCAAGGCTCCTCAAGACCCTGTTGGTAACGGGGCAGGTCACATTCCCAGCCTCTATCCACTTCTCGATGCTCTCACGATCGTAAGTAATCCCACTTGACATGGTGACCGGATCTTTCATCAATTCCAGAGAAATCGGGCATCGAAAATGATTTGGTATTGTCACTTCGATGTCTCCCATTTCGCTCCCTGGTCGCCGCTTGCCGGCCAGGCGACCTGCCCTTCGCTTTCTCCATGTAGAGATCATCATGGACCTACAGTTGATGTTGAGCTAGAAACAACTAACTTAAGAAAGAAGGAATGGTGGTGGTGGGATTTTTTCGCGGTAGGAAGAATTAATGTATGTGCTTTGTGCTAGGGAATTGAAAGGGTAGTTAGATAGGAATTATATATAGATGTGAGTGTTATGCGGTAGATTGACACGGTTGTTCAACATTGGAAACTTAAGAGTTATTATGATGTTGAATGAAATAAATTATGAAATATGATGTTAGGGAGGTGCTAGCTTTGAAGGGGGTTTTGAATATTTGACCGTTGAAGTTTGAAATGGTACAAGATATGAACTGTCACGAGGCAGGGAGGGTGGTGGTTTTAGAAAATTTAGAATAGAATGGATCAAAAAGAAGAATCAACACTTTGACACGCACAAGAAATAAAAGGGTCGTCAACGCCAGGGCCGGTGTGGACTGACTGTCCATCCATGCCATGGCATGTGCTGTCAGAAGGGAAAGAAAGCTGCTTATCGGTTTTCTTTTGTTGGGTTGGATTGGGCTGGGTTTCCAGATTTATTTTTGTCTTTGCTTTCTATTTTTTCACACGGTTGCGCCGTTGGATTTAGGGGGACGACCCACCCCATACCATGATCCAAACCAGCCATCCTCCCTTGCGTTGTTTTTCCCACACGTAAAATCATGCATTCACTCGTCCAGTTGCGTTTATTTGGGTCCGTCCTCTTTATCACGGCATTTGCCCATTTCTTGAAGTCTTCTAGTATTTGATGACTCGAAGAAAATGTTTATATATTTTTAGTTTGGTTCTAATTAGATATGCATTTCTTAATTACGCTATGTATCCTTACTATTGGGATAATCTTTGATTGAAAGAGTTATTCAGCGTACTGGGTTTCAAAATTCATGCTTGTCACAGAGAGAGAGAGAGGAGCATACAAATTCTAACATAACCAGTAATTTTCCCCATTTTTAATTAGGAGAAGGGACTAAAAGAAAATTATAAACCAAGGGATTAGAAGAAAATAGAACTGGCATGGAGTAAAAGTGAATGGTCAACTATAAAATAGAGTTAGCTTGATAATCAACGACCAAAAAGATATACTGTCTTGTTGATTATTAAAAAATCATTAAAAAAAAAGAGAGATTAAATTTGCGTTGGTGGAGGAGCACATACCCTATATTTGAGGGGGTTGGAGAGAAAAGATAATCTTGGGCAAACCAGCTTAAATATACTCTTAAATTATTACTAGGATATTAGTATTAATTCTGCATCAAAACTATTTTTTAATTATATCAGTTTTATTCTTAAATTATTTGATTTCTCAATTAAATGAGTACCTCCGTTGGAATCATTAACAAGAAAAATATTAAGTTTTATTTTTTATAAAATAACATCATCTCTTAAGAAAAGAGTAAATTTAAATGAAAATATAGATAAAAGAAATCTTAAAAGTTGATGTAAAAAACTGTTTAGTTGCTAAATTGATAGTATGGTTTTCGATGATTTTTGTGTGTGTCAAAGCTGTTCCGATCATCGCCCCTTGACCAGATTTGTTTCTTTAAGAAAAATCATACAAAGCTGGTTGGACCAATTTTTAGCGCAAATGCCGAAAGCGAAAAGGTCCCAAGGAAGCAGAGCAAACAAGATCCTACGTAACCTAAAAAAAAAAGGAGAAGAAATGCGGGGCAGTCAACTGAAGACTTAATTGTCTGACAATTAGGAACTTGGACCCAGTAAATATTTCGACGACTCGTTTGTTCGGCCCGAATCTTTGCTGGGAAACTGAAAAGTCCCGTAGGCCCAAGCGTCCCTCCTAGGATTGGAGGACTGCTTGGTTTCTGTACGCTACACTGAAGTGTTAGGCGAAGCCCAATTTTATTTTTGAACATGAAAGGATTCCTATTTTGAGAATGTCTCTATTCCAACTCTGATCCATGCTGGCCCGTATATCCATTTTTCTTATCAGGATCGGGAGTAAGAAGAATGGCTCAGAGAATAGATATCCACTGGATTATTGCAACGCCAGTGTCGTCAAAAAGACTTTGGAATTGATAATATTTTTTCAAGTAGAGAGAAAAAAAAGGTATGGGAATTAATTTAATATAATATAACTGGATAGTTTTGGAAAATTCTAGAGTAATTTGAATAGCTAGTAAAAATGATTTAGAATAAATATTTAAGATGTATGTTTTTAATAACAATTAAGATTACAATATATTAAGTTAATTTAGGTTAATTTTTCAATCCATATACTAAGTTGTGAGATTATGATAAATTCGTGAAAAGTCAGTTAACATAAATTATAAATTTTAATTTTTAATAATTTAATATTAAATGATAAAACTAAAAAAAAATCATTTCAAACGATCACTCGAGTTAACCAAGTTAATTTATCAAATTAATGACTTAAATTATAAAATTAAAATAATCCAATATAAATCATATCAAAATAAATTATAAATTACGAAGTCTACTTATTCGGGTCTTGAGACAGAGAATATATTATAGAAAGATAACCAAAACAAATCACAAAGTCTAATTTACTATTAATCAAGTGTTAAATAATGAAATCGAGGGGAAAAAATCAACTAGAAAAGAAAAAAAACTCGAGTCAATTAAATTAATCCGTCAAACTTGTTATTTAAGTTATGGGTTTTGAATAATATTATAAAAAATATTTTAAAAAAATTACATAATTCAATCTTTAATGAATTTAATATTAAAAAATATAAATATTTTTTTAAAAAATAAATTAAAAAAAAAAACTATTCTCATAAACAAAGACACGGGAGGAAGTAGAGGCAAGTAAAACCCCTCGTCCTATATTTTTTTTGTTGGTCTCTTTAGTGCTATGGATATCTTTGAAGGTTAACTGTTTCGAAATTAAAACTCAAGAACAGTTGACGAGAAAGAAACTCTAGGGTTGATACAACACTGTTTTTTTTTTTCATTATTTTATTTTATTTTACGAAGCACCAACAAGTTGTGCTTGATGCCAGGAAATGTTTTTTTCTACCCCAGAGAAAAACAAGATTGGCTTGAAATTTACTGTGAAAATGGTAGCTCTGCTCAATTGATAACGACAAAACACCGCTCCATGCTCGTCTGAAAGCGGTTCTTCCCACAAGCGAGCTTGCAGGCCATGGACGTACATGGGGCCTTCTGGTCTCCGTAGAGTGACGTAAGTGTGAGGTAATATAATGACCACCTCGGAACTGACTTTGTAATATTATCTCCATGCATAACCCCCAACCCAGTACATTTGACTGATCTTCTAATATTACTTCAAGTTAGGGCACTAGCTCGTAATAACGAGAACGATTTTCTCGGTTCAAGATCCGATTGCCATTTTTCACAACACAATTAACTACACTTAATTTAATCATATATTTAAAGCTAAAACATTTCACTTCAAAATATTTAATCTTTTAACTTTAATCTATTTTTTTTATTATACATATAAAGTATCTGGAAGCATAATGATGATTATTTTTTAAGATTTTAATTATAATTATTAGCGGTGACTCAATTATAATGTGTGTGTATTTTTTTATTTAAAAATATATAAAAATAATATTATTTTATTTTTAAAAATTATTTTTGATATTAAAATAATTAAAAAATTATTTTAAATAAAACAAAGAATTTTAAATTTTAACAAAAAAATAATTAAAACTCATTACTAAAAAAAACATTTATTTTTATATACCCAATGGAAACGCAACTTAGGCAGCAGGAAATTCCTACAGTCTAGGCGTGGCAGCCGCAGCGGCAGCTGGTCTCGGCCTGTCATGTGATCGTAACAACTGATAATCGCGAAGATTAAAAACAGTACTGTATTTTTGTAATTAAAGTACATACTAAGCTGTCAAGCTGTCATGTGGACACCAGGACGGTGCTGTTCCCTTGGACAATAGTGTTTTTTTTTTTCCCTTCTATTTTCTTTTCTCTCTGGGATCATTGAAGATACATGTAGGGCTATACCCGATGCAGCAAGTAACCAAGGCATTGGGTATTATTATTTTCTAAATTACTCTCAGTCGCTCCTAGACAACGATGGTGATGATGACGGTGTCAGTTAATGATTATAAGAGGGTAGTTTCGGAAAATACCTCTTCAGGAAGGAAATATACTCTCCTCGAGTAGTACTTTGATTAAATATATTAGTCATAACTTATTTTTCAATGCCCGTAAACACTGGAGAGATATTTCTCAACACATGGAATAGGTGGCGGCCCTGAGGAGACTGGAAGAGGCATGAAGACAAACATTAACTACGTAAATTGCAACATAATAAAAAGAAGAAAAGAAACTCGCCGGAAATGGAGGCTTAATATCCGGCTCAAGAATAGTTGACCGTCTAGTTGAGATATTAATTATTATTAACTATTTACAAGATGGCCACCAATTCCGCTGATTATAGAATAATGATGATAAAGTTGAAGATATCATCAAGCACTGTCAATCGCTGTCTGGGTGGACAGAATGTTGGCAACCAAAACTATACATACAGCTGGCAAGCAGGTAAATCCACCGAGCAGGTCCGTGCCAGACAATTGTCATATCCATTCAAGCACTTGCCCGCTCACCCAGGAAATAGAATAATTAAAAATAAAGAATACAATTGTTTTATCTGGCATGACACTCGGAGAGTATTTTAGAGTGCAGATGCCGTCTTAATCCATCACATCATCCACCACCTAAGTTTTATTAAAAGAGAAAGAGAGAGAGGATGCTTGCATGTGACATGGTTTTCACACAATCTAATACATGTTGAAATCAATAGGATATGGTTTGACTTAACTCAACCCGTATCGTATATTACTTGCTTGATACAATTTTTTTTATTTTTTTAATATCGGTACATTAAAAATATAAAAATTAAAAAAAAATTATTTGGAACAAGAGCGCAACCACACAACAAGAGTTTACTGCTGTGTTCCTAAATAAAAAGCATAATGTATATGGAAGCTCGGATGCAATTGTAGCCGAACGGAGGCTAACCATCTTCACATGCAAAGGCTAAGAAGGGACTGCCACTTCATCCTCACGGCCCAGCAACCACATTTTTCACTACCCGTCATTATCTAGCAATGAATTTAGCACCAGACATGGAAAAGGGGGACATGAAATAAAGCAGCAGCTCATGATTTAGGCGATGATGACATCCCAATAAATAGAATTCCCGCCATTTCCTCTACAGAACGGGATCGTTACTGTTGGATACAAAAAAAAAATGAGCTGCTGGGAAACACATTGAACAAAAGGGATTGATTATCATTTGTGTCAGATCCCAATGAAACAAGAGACGAAGAAGAAAAAAAAAACGATGAACAAATAGAAGCTAATCCACTCTTCAAATACCTGTCTATCTGCATTTCCTACACTCGAAAGCACCAGAAAAATATAAACTACCAAGCCAAGGGGTGGGGGTGGTAAGAATCACAAGCTAAGCATTCAGAGAGAGCCCACTCCTACCACAACCACCTGCTTACAGACTGATATCGCTAGACACATGACTTCCTTTACCTTCCTCTCTACCGTCCATCTGCTGATGTAAATGACTCCGCAAAGCCAGAGGGCCGAGTAGGTATGCTAGTCTGGGTATTATCCCCACTGGCAAGAAATGAAGAGCTGCTTCCATCAAATGCCTGCCACTTCAGGAGCACTTCGGGCAAGGGCATCTCAAAATCAATCCCATACATATCATCAGAATCTGGTTCTGCTGGTTTCCAAATCTCAACAAGAGATGACAGAACATTAACCACATGACCCATGTCTGGCCTTTGGTAGGGTTCCCTTGCAGTGCAGTGGCCTGCTAGATCGGCAACTGTGCTAATGCTACCAAGGGTTTCCTCGTCAAGATTAATGGTTGGGTCAATGGTTTTACGGAAGGTGTCTTTGTTTATGTGCATCCTACGGAACCAAGTAACAAGATGCAAGCTGTCCTCAGGCTGGGTCTCATCCAGTGCCTTCCTTCCTGTGATCATCTCCATTAATATGACTCCAAAGCTGAACACATCAACCTTGGTAGTCACTCGACCAGTCACTGCCAAGACGTACAGAAGAATTCAGGTTTAGCTCCTGACTTATCAAACAAAAGATACAAAATTCCTTTAACATGCTGAGAAGTCTAGACAAAGAAGAGTGGATCATTCATCATTTGAAATGCAAGGAATTTATTTGGCTGCCAGTGACCCACTTGAATCGAAAACCAAGAAAAAAAATACAAAAGGGAGCACCAGCTGACATTATAAGTGAATGAATATGTTCCAGTTCAGTTCAGTGTGCCCAATAAATACAATAAAGAAAAGTGAATCGTTCATCTCAGCCAATTCAGTCATGCTAACTATTATCATAAGCATGCAAACACAAAGATCATTCACGTGTCAAAACAAGGACCAATACTGTGTAGGAGGAGGCTCTTTTATAGTTTTATGAAATCTCGTACTCCTAAACCTACAAATGTTGCACAAACAATACAATACCATGGATCAGGTTTATTCACTTTATTGATTTTTTCTAGTTATTTAAGGTAACAACATGGTCCATTGACAGAGAGAAAACTCTGGTGTTGCTTCCGCAATGTTTTAGCCACGTTAAAAGCCTACATGAAAAGGAATTTTCAAATAGAAAATCCTTCCAATAAAAAAAGAAATAAAAGTACCAAACTCAATTGCAATTCTTTGCTGCATCCTCCCCTGTCCTTCTCATGCTTTTTTATTCATTCAGTTATGGTTTTTCTCACAACCTAATGTTCGTCTATTTCTTTTATTGATTACTCCACAATAAAATAACAGAATAACTCAAGCCATGCTAAGTATGGAAGTTGAAAACTTATTTACCTGCATATTCAGGAGCAAGATATCCAAAAGTTCCAGCTAGTCTAGTTTCAATTGAAGCTTTCCCTTCCGGAGCAAGACGAACCAATCCAAAATCAGCCACTTTGGCCCGCATATCATCTCCTAGAAGAATATTGGAAGGCTTGAGATCCCTGTGAATAAAACTTTGATGTGCTAGCCCATGTAGGTATTCAACGCCTCTAGCAACATCCAAGCCAATAGTTAGTCTTCTAGTCCAGTCGAGCGGTTTGACACCCTCCTCCTTCCAACTAAAAAGATGACTGCTAAGAGTCCCCCGAGGCATATATTCATAAACAAGCAGCCTCTCATTTCCATCCAAGCAATATCCTAGAAGGGCGACTAGATGGCGGTGTCGAACCTTAGTAAGCACTGCAATCTCAGACATGAACTCTGCCAGACCCTTCTCGCTAATCACTCCCGACTCCATCCTCTTCACTGCAATTTTTGTTCCATCATGCAACTCCCCCTTGTATACAGTCCCAAATCCACCTCTTCCCAATATATTTTCTTCACTAAAATTATTCGTAACATTTCTTAGAACTTGAATTGAGATCACCATATTCTCATTCCTGACCACTTGAATGTCACTGGGTCCAACACTATCAGCAAAGCTCTCAACTCCACTATTTGCACTTGATCCAGCAACAGTGATTTTCACCACATCCTGATCCCATGACCGGCGCGGGTGAATAATCATCATATTTGGACTCTGAACCTTACTAGATCGCTTTTGTTTCCTACTATAAAAGAATACACCTAACCCAACCACACATACAACACCAACAGCACCAACCACAGAACCCACAATCTTTCCACTAGCTGAGTTCTTGTTTCCACTATTATCCGAACCACCACCTGTACCAGAAGGTGTGCTTCCAGGAGCACCAGGGGGGGCATAGCTAGTGTTACTCTTCCCAATATCAGGATTTCCACCATATTCCACTTGCACATTACTTCTAAACTTGGGTATTTGACCAGAGAGTTTATTATTCGAAACATCTAATAAAGCAAGATTAGACAAACTTATAAGCTCATCGGGTATCGTACCAGTAAGCATGTTATCAGAAAGAATCAATTTCTGTAGTCTCGACATCAAAGAAAAGTCTGAAGAAATGGTACCGCTAAGTCCTGCTTTCTTCAAGTTAATCACCAAAATATCCCCTCCAACACAAGTAATTCCTTTCCAGGCTTGGCTGGATGTGCAAGGATCATTTCCTTTCCAAGAGTCAGCAAGACTAGCAGGGTATCCAAAGTTTTTTGCAACCGACAACAAAACATTAACAGTAGCATCACAAGCAACACCAGGATTATCCAAACAAAAATTATTAGTCCCAGGAATCATATCCGCATCAACTGTTCTAGCAAAACTGGGAGTCGGTCCCTGGAGCTTATTGTTAGTGAAATTGACAACACGAAGTGTAGAAATGTTCAGCAATGATGGCGGAACAACACCAGTCAAGCTATTATCCCTCAAATTCAAATCTTCCAACGAAATCATCCCAGAGAAATCAGGCAAAGGACCCGTAAAATGATTTCCTTGGAGCCAAATTTCTTTCAATGAAGTCATGTTTTGCAGGATAGAAATAGTACCATTTAGCCTTGAATTGCTCTTTTGGCCGTTAAGCCATAAAGATCGTATAGTAGACCCCGAAAAACTGAGGGGCAATCCACCCTCTAAATAATTAAATGCTAAATGCAAAGTCTCCATGCCAGGAAACACATCGCTGTTAAAAAATTCAGGGATTTTGCCAGCTACATTAGCACCATTCGCCGAGAAATTCTTCAAAGCACTAGCATCCTTGAGACTCTCCGGTATCTCCCATGACTCAAAAGGATTGTAATCCAAATAGACGCTGGTTAAGGACGTCATTCCGGCGAAAAAATCAGGAGGAATTGAAGAGAGAGTGTTGTTATTTAAAAAGAGGACTTGGAGAGAGCTTAAACCTGATAAACTCGGTAATGCGCCCTTTAACTGGTTGTTCATGACCTCGAACCGAATTATCTGAGTCAAGTCTTTGAGTTCTGGGGGGAGAGTACCTTGTAAATTCTGATTGCCTATTTGGATCTGAGTGACCCGGTTATCTAAGCAAGCCACGTGGGGCCAGTTACATGGGTCAGAGCCAGACCAGCCGAGAGTAGATGGGTTGCCAAGGCTGTCTCTCAGTTTCATCATGGCTGCTGCGTCGTCGTTCTGCTGAGAATTGGCTAGACATAGTAGCAGGGAAAGAAAGAGCGAGAAATTGGTGAAAAGCCAAACACCCATGTGGCGTTTCAGAGAGATTTTTGTTTTCTAAGAGAGAGGGTTATCTGCTAGGGTTTACGAAAGCAGGTGAGAGAAAGAGATTTTATTTATTTATGTTTTATTTGCAGGGGGGGAGAATTTTGGCAGGAAAACAGGCGGAGATGGAGGCGAGGAAGAGAGTGGCGAGAACAGTGTGAATTAAAAAAAAAGAAGATGAAACCCTTTTTCTGCCTGTTGCTGTGGACTGAAGGAACGCCAGCTTCCTTGTATGTATTTTGAACTGAAAACTCTACGGATTCCACGTTGGATCTTTTTCCCGGATTCCAGGTGGCACAGTTGAGTGAGTACAGCCGTGTCTTGTCTATTCCGGGTTATGTAATTGAATTTCTTTCTTAAAATATTTCGTGTTTTCTATTTGAAAATATATTCTACTGTCTGAAAATTACTTTTAATATTAGTGTTAGTATATTAAATTTTTTAAAATAGATAAAAATTTAAATATTTCGAAAATAAAAAAACAAACGGGTTGATAAATAGGAGAAAAAAGCAAGTCTCTCGCCGTCAATTAATTAAACCAGGAAGATACCGAGGAATCATCTCTGACTTTTGATATTTTCCATGAACACCTTCAATATCCTGAATTTATAGATATAAACAGATATTTTACATATCTAAATTAAATATTAAATGTTTCACATTCATATTGTTTTGTTGTGGTGCATAAAAGAAATTATTCAACAATAAGAGACTCTTCGAACTAATTTATATGTCTACATAAATTAAATTATTTTAAAAAAAATATTAAAAACACATCCTTCACGTTGATCCAGTTCATTCAATCTTTTTTTAATTGTTGTTGTTGGATTAATCCGACAAATAAACAAACAGACAAACCTATTACTTTTCGACTCGACGCGGTATTGATATTTTTTATTTCCTTTTTTGGCTTCATTTGAAAATTCAATGGATTTTTAATTGCATTATAACTGGAAGCACTTCCTGTTATGAATCATCATCCTTCGAATTTCAGAAATTTAACCTCGAAACACTGAGCAATACATCTCGGGAAGTTTTCATTCATTCAAAACATGGAAATATTCAAAGCCTTGACCCATCAATTTGAGGAGAAACTTCAATAATAGATAAATAAATAAATAAAGAATACATGTAATGGCTTTTAGAGCTACGCACTGCAGCTACAGCTGTGTTACAACTAAAACTAATCGTATACAACTATTATGACTACTCATCTCGTGTTCTATACGTCCATGGCCCACATCTCGATCAACAATGTGACGAGTGGCATCTAGCGATCTCTCGGCCTCCGAGGATGCTCTTGTTGCTTGGCCTCTCAAGACTTGTAAATTTCGTTTACTTTCAATTCCTAATAAAAAATAAAATCCTTCTAAGATCTTGCTATCCCTGGTTTGAAGGCAAATCAGAAGCTACTTTCAGAAAAGCAACAAAGTTTTTATATCCAATAGACATGGCTTATTTAAGGACACGTAGGGCTTGATTCTTTGATGAAAATCCACACAAACTTTCAAGATAACTATATCAAAATATTCCTACCTCTTTATTAAAAAAACAATCATTGGAAACTAAAATAGAAACATCATAAATACAGCAAATGCATCACACTAGAAAAATCCCAAATCAACACTTTAAAAAAAATATTTACATATGACATTCCACACTTATGAAGACAAAAAATCACACAACAATTCATCAACGCATCAAATAATAATTTCACAGGGGAGCAATATTATCAGCATAAATAACTATCTATCTAATATCACATTACAAATATTCAAAACTAATAAAAATATATTTATCAAAATCTAATAATTGACCTGCTGAGCTATTAAAAATAAGCAAAACATAATAAATCAAGAAAAAATAATATTGATGCGTGCTAGTCAAGTGCTTACAAATTATGTGTTGTTCTTAATGATAGTGTGTGCTCCTCATGTTGCTACTAGAATAAAAAAAATCAATAAAAAAAAATATTTTTTTAGGAGGAATCAAAATTGTGACCTCTGAGGTATTTGAAAAAAAAAGTATTGTTTTGACTTGTTTCTTAGGCAAATCAAGATTGAGGCTAAAGAAAGAAGGTTATGGAGATTGACCTGGTACCTGTGATAATGGTTGCTATTAGATTTCTAAATTTCATACATGCAATAAAAATAATAAAATAAAATTATTTAAGAGTCTTAAAATCTTATTCGACAAATTTAGAGTTGTTTATAAATTTATTATATAAAGATCTAATATTTTTCAACTTTAAATAATTTTTTAAATACTAAATTGTTATAAATCACAAGTTATCAAATTTGTTTGACCTCTAACAATAATTAATATGAACAATTGTAAATTTTTTAAAAAATTCTTACTTAGAAAAGAGAGATTGTTATGCTTCAAATATTGATCAATCTAATATGAGGTTAAAAATTTCTTTTTGAAATTTCTTACTTTGAGAAATTTACAAATTCTTATTTAAAAAATTTATTTTTTAATGTAGGGTTAAAAATTGGACATGATAAAACTATTTTGATTGATGTCAATCTGATATGATACAATTTTAAAATTAAATATAGTAATACAAATTAAATTTATTTGATACAAAATTATTTTTTTAATTTTATTTTAAGCATTAACAGTGTTTGTGTAATTTTTATAGAAAAAAAAAATATCTTGTCTTGCAACAGAAAATGCAATACCTAGCTAGTTATATACTATATGAAAAGCTCAATGTCTCATTGTGTAAATTGCATGGTGAAACAACTTTTTTTTTTCATGGGTGAAATTTTTTTTTGAAAATTATAAATTTGATTATTGAATTTTTTTTTTACAAAGTTGAATTTTTTTACCCCAAGTTAAAGCTTAATTGTATATTTCTTTTTATGAGGGTTGAATTGAAAGATAAAAAACTAAATAAAAGAACACAAGAAAAATAGATGGTGTCTCTACAACTTGTTTGCAAAGCTTATTTTAGTCCTTTTAACTTTTTAAGCTATTAAGTAACCATTCTTTATAATTGTTATACTTTTCATTTTGGAATAAGACTTTATTTTTTCTTTTTTTCAATTTTTTTTTGAATGGAGATGACAGAGAAAGCCATTATATTCTAGTTTAGAGAGAAAAATTGTTGTTGGATAAGATTTTGGTCACCAAAACAATTTATTCTTATATCAAAAGATTTCATATGACGAGAAGAGTCTATATATACATATATACTTCGAGAACATGTAAAAAACCAAATCCAAACTCTTAAAGATTTTTTGTTTCAATATTGAGTTTGGAGAAGCTTTTTTTTTTCTTCATGTTTTTGAACGTAACAGGTTGGTTTAACAAAGTTTTCAGAGTGTTTTTATTAATATTTTGGATAAAAAATATTTTTTTAAAAAAAATTAGAACCTTATTTTTTCTATGCATACTGGTGGCTAGATTCTAGAGACCTATAAAAAATATTTGTTTTTTTATATAGACAATTGAGTAAAAATAATTAAAGGCTGATATACGGAGCTCTTTATGAGTGAGTCAGACACTAGATCTAACTTTATAGGTCAAATAATGTCTGGTCTATTTCATTAAATTTTTTATTAATTTTTTTTTTGTTAATACTTGTTGTTGTATATCTTTTGTAAAATAATTTATAAATATATGTTTTAATCAATACCTCCATTTTACACACACACATTACTTTTAATATATACAATCTTGCATAGTATTTTTTTATTTTATTCAATAATAAATTTTATGTGTGTTGATTTCTATTACAAATTAATTTTAATAAAAAAAATATTAAACAAAATCATGTAAACGACCTATATTGTGGTATTAAATATTTTAATTTATATTGGTCTTTCAAATTTCTTGAATTACATTTGTATTTATCATTCATGATTTTTTTGTAAAATGTATTTGCAAAATAAATTGTGATTTGTTTGATTTTATGCATGTATAATTTTTTTAATTTATATTTATTATTTTTTAATTTAAAAAAACATGTTAAAAAAATTTTCATGTTTAAATTTATATAAAGTGTTTTTCAATTTGATTATTATTCTTAAAATTTTCCAGCCTTTTTTCTTAACCTTTTTTATAAAAAAATTATTTTTTATAGTTTTATCTTTTAATCTAAATCAATACTGTATTATTCCAACTTATTTAATTGTTTAAGATAATAACCTGAGTTACTGTATTTTTCTTCTTATTCCCAAACACATTAGCGAATACCAAAATATATTAGCGGGCAAATAATACGAACCCGCATCTTAGCGTGCGCACCAGCCGTATAATATCTATTTGTGGAGTTTCCGAGGGGAACCAGCCTTTTTTAAAAGCATAATATTGCCGATTCTGTAGTTGGATGAAACACAGAGTGGAACATTTTATTCTTTGTCCGCAATTAATAGACTAATTGGACTCGTTTCCCACCCTCTCTTTTCGAAAGGTGCACCAAATCGCATACCTGCCGTGAATATAATAAAGCATGATTGTTCTTATCGCTTACAATTGTACCCAAACAAATCATATATTATGAATGGTTTTGAGTAAAAAGATGCATTTGGGACATGACATTATGAAGGCAATCGAGGAGAAATAATGCGTTTGGTGCAGCAAAAAATTGAAAGAAAAAACAAAGGTGCATGTGGATTCGGGGCATTCTAGGGCTTACATAATTGCACTACGCACAGAGTCCCGCAGAAAAGATCGAGGCCCTGGGGGCAAAGCATCCTGTAAACGGATAAACTGTTATTCGATGGACTATTTTAATGCTGTCAAAAACTGTTCTGGGAAGGCTGAGACATGCTAAACCCAGCATACAATTAAAGGGAGTTGCTATCGGCACACCCTTTCTATCTGTCTATCTATCAGCACAGCCTTATATTTTTATTTATATTAAATACATCAATTGCCCTTAGATTCCAAGAATCAAACAGTTTATGGGCTCTCGCAATCTGATTTTTCTCTGCCAAAAATCCATGGCGGGTGATCTGACTCTTCATCTCTATTTTAAAAGGGTATTAAATGATCTGGCTATATCAAGGAATTGTGATGTTACATGGCTGGAATTTGCTGTGGCCTGATATATCCGGTGGATGTCATGGTTTTGGTTTTAGTTAATTATGGCTATAATAAATATTATTAATTACAGTGACTGGAACACGGACAATTTGAGCATTCCATGTGCAAAAAATAAAGAGCCTCTTTCATAATTAAAATCCCAAACTAACCCCCTCGACTAGCACATGGTCATATCACTCTGTTCAAGCAATTCACACATTTATATAAAAATGGTGATTCGTAAAACGTATTTCTTTTATTGAAAGCATCACGGATATTTCCTATGAAAAAAATCGCCCGTGAAATGAAATAAACTATTATTATTATTATTATTATTGCTCCTCTTTGACTGCAAGGCGATGGCAGGTAATCCTGTTCTCTGGAAATCACACCTCATCCTTCTTAAATTTGAAACCTCAACTAAATACTAGAAATCCCCAGTATTAACTCTATGTGCCTCTAGAATCAACAAACAAATCGTTAAATTCCTTTTATCCTCTTAACAAATCTTGGGCGTGCCTTGGATTGATGGGCTCATGCTCGGCCTAGAAATCGCGCTGAGAGCTAAACAAGTCTAGCAATGGGCTGATGGCTATTCAGGGCTGATGGCTATTCAGGCCTGATCTCCGCCTTACGGCGGCGAGGGCTGGTGAGTGGTGAGGTAAAAGTTGAGCGGGGACACCGCATGTATAAATATCTAGGAGTAACTCTCTTTTTCCCTCTTTATGAAACAAGTATATAATTATTTAATTAAGTGAATTCCGTCCTCTACGGACTTTAGTTATTGTATTGAAACCAAGGAAGCATAGTTGATGTTATGATATCAAGAAGAAGAAGAAAGCATGTAATTTTAGCAATTTAGACAACTTGGATGAGCTGGATTGAACTGGCAGGAACCTTCTACCTGTCCCCATTCACTTTGATCGATGTCCACCGCCGCATATGTGAAAGGTGATCCTTCCGAACCACTGTTATGAGGAAGGTCTGGTCTTCATATGACACCTGCTGTCCATCACCATTCAACTTTGCGGCGAGTTGTGGTTTTGACAACTCGACCTCCGTCCATAGCTTACTAGACCATACCGATCAACTTCTGCTTACTAATTAAAGAGCGTTTATTTTTGCATTTCATTGGAGTTTTTGAAAAAACTTTTTTTTATTTCTTTGTTTTTTTATATATTTTTAAATTGTTTTGAAGATCCAATTAAAAATAAATTTTAAAACGTAAAAAAATTTATTTCTGAATCACTATTTTAATACCAAACAGGAATTTCCAAACGACTCAATCGCTATTTTAATACCAAATAGGAACACCCGAAGCTGAAAAACATCTTAACCCTTTCTAACAGGTATATATTACAAAACAAAACTAACGAAAACAAGGGGGAGAGAATAGATGGCCCAGAAATACATTTTTCCCAAACTAAAAATAGCCTACAAGTTATTGTGTATTCAACTTAGTGGACTTACTTGTAATTTTTCCAAAATATATTCATATATAGGATGACAACCCATCAAGGTTAAGAAATCAGAGAGTGCAAGTAACCATCAAAAGAAAAGTAATGCTGAGCTCTAATTCCGCAGCTGTGAACGCGCTTTCAACAGAAACTCGTTAATGGCACGTTAGAAAATTGTCTTTATTAATCCCAAAGCTTCCAAGCAAACACAGGGGATAGATATCAAACCACCTGTGGAGGGGGACTAAAACAAGGCGCACTCCAGCAACTCCCTGGAAGGTGCAATTAACAGAAAAGTTTCATTGAGCATGAATTCCTATAACATGGCTTTCTCCATCAATTATCCAATGCAATGCGCATGCAATGATGCTAATGGTTTCACTCTCAACTACCCTTCTATGGCAAAGCAATGTCTAGTCAATAAGTCTTACTGAATAGGTAACAATACAAAACAAGGGTGAAGACTCCTCAGCAACAAAAAAGGAAAAAGAGAATAAGATTTACAACTTTTGCTCCTCCCCCCTCCCAATGATTTATACATACAAGTGGGGACGGAGGCTTCTTTACTAGTATACATGTGCTTAGCACCTATTCAAGTTAAACTGAAGTTGGTTAGAAATAATTGAGCGAACCTGTAACTATTTTCGATGATGAATCATCAAAAACCCAAGGAAACCAACATCCATTATCCACTCGAGCCAAGTGCACCAGCAGGTGATTCAAAATTGCTGGTTCAGATCAACCAAAGAAACTCTCCAATTTAGATTTTCCCAGTTCCCACGAGGCAAGGGGATTCCTATAGAGACTTTAAAGTGGATTTGCTATCAAAGAACCTGGCAACTGCCTGATAGAGATTTTCTTCCTCGAAAGGCTTTGAGACGTATCCATCCATCCCACATTTCAAGCACTCATCATGTGTGGCATGTATCACATCAGCTGTCATTGCTAGTATTGGAATATGCCACTGTCCTTTTCTCGCTGTTCCTCCTTCTACCATGGATTCACCATTCATCTGCTCATTTGCCTGGCTCTCCATCTGCCGGATACGACGTGTTGCCTCAAACCTGGCGGAGAAAATCCATGTAAATGGTACTTGGAATGTAGATGTCATGCAAAGCATGCCAATTGTACTTGCTTAGTTCCTGATGCTGTGCAATCAAATCTGTATAGTATGCATAAGTAGCGGTAGAGAATATGAGTCCCAAGCCCCTAGATCACCAATTTGTGTGTCCTTCAAGGTTTGAAACTTATGGGAGCATTTGCTCTTTAACCCAATAATTTCTCCATATACGAACTAAAATTTCTTATGCAATATTGTTATATGATGCCAAAAAGGGTCATTAACAAAAAAAATGGAAAGAAAACAGAGAGGTAATCAAAGACATTGATCAGTTTGGCTTTTATGAGAAATGGGTACAGACAAAAATAATTTCATTCTATAAGCAACCAAGGAAGAAGAGCTGAAAAATAAAGGACATTGCAATCCAAAATCATAAAATAAAATCTCAAAGTCATACCCATCCATTTCTGGCATTTGAATATCCATGAAGCATGCATCAAAAGTGTGTGGTAGTTGAAGCAATTTCAGTGCTTCTTTACCACTGTCAGCACACTCAACATCAGCTCCAAACTTCTTTAATGCACCTGCAGCAACTCTGCGGTTTACCCTATTGTCATCAACCACCAGAATCTTCTTTCCACAGAGAAGGCTCTGAAGGAAAGAAGATCCATTTGGCATGCATTTCCCTTGTGATCTCTTCTTGCCCATGCCCAGCACCTGAAGAAGACATGCAGCCACCATACTTGCTCTCAAAGGTTTCATGATCACGGTATCGGCAAAACCTGCTGCCTTTGCTTTATCAAATTCAGAATTGGTAATATTGGTAGCAAGAAGGATCATCTTAGGAAACTTGAACGCATGTCCATTTTGTTTCCAGTCCAGCTTCCATACACTTGAAACACCATCCTCCCCAGAAATCCATGTATCCTTCTCGACTAGAATTATATCTGGCTGGATTTTACTTCTGCAATTTAAAACAAAGAGGTTATGCTAAGCACAAGGTAGCATGGAATTTCAAATTCTCAACAAAATGTAAATGTAGCAGCTCTATCAATGATCTATCTTTATCAGCTACTTCACGAGTTATCTTTTATAAAAACTATTATTTGATATGTTTTTGATTCAGATCAATTCTTTAACGGTTTCTATATCAGCCAAAACTACAAGTGCTCGATTCACATCAATTCTTTAATGGTTTCTATATCAGCCAAAACTACAAGTGCTCGCACAATAGAAGTGCACTCCAAAGAATTTAGGAGGCAGTCCAAAGAATTTAGGAGACACTCCATGAGAGAGTAATTTTCTTTGGTTACCCTATCAAGGAAAATTTCAACCCAAGAGTTTTTATGAAAAAAGCTTACATCATTAAGTGAAGGAGAAACATAGGCTTTTATACTTTTAACATACTCTTTCACATAAAAACCCTGCTGCCCTTTAAGTATGTGTTAAACATCGGCCTACAGTTATCTTACTTAGAAATTATTTTGTGAACATTGGAACTCAGTCTTGACAGTTAGGCCAAAGCTGTCAAGAAAGATGAGGAAAGAAAAAATCCATAAACCATCCCCAACCAACAACACAGTGCAATAAAGCTTCAGTAGAAATCTTGGCATTGCAAAAATTCAATTACAACTACACACTCCCAACAATGTTCCTGATATGAATTCTATATGATAAACACACTGCAATCTGAATCTTGGGCAGATGATGTGCATCATAGCAGCAAATGACATGAAAATAAGTCATTTCTAAGTTAAAACACAGAAGCCACAATCTAGTAAACGAGCTTACCCTCCTGAAGACATAAAGTGGCGTGAAAAGTGGAATGATTAATGTGTTTTTTCATTAAGATCGAACCAAAAGGCAAACCATGGACAATGGTGATGGGCAGAAGATTCACACATGTTTCTTGCTATTTCATTAGAACCTTGCAATTTCTTAATTTAGCTAAAATGATTAGGGGCAAAGCCAGCCAAATGAACTTACCCAGATGTTAGTGAACCAGTTTTCCCACAGCTACCAGCAGCCACCTTGAGGTTACACACAACGTCAGCTAGGATACCAAGCCTCTTCAAATGGTATCTGGTTACAGCAGCCCTAACTGGTTTTCCATCAACAACTAATGCTTTCAATCCTCTAAAGCCAGAAGGCAAATCTTCAGCATTGCGTTTTTCCATTTTGGTGAAAGCATTTTTCTTGCACGTGCCAAAAACAGCTGTGAATGAAAATGTGCTTCCAACATCAGGTCGGCTAATAAAGCTTATTTGACCACGCATGAGCTCAACCAGACATTTGCTTATACTCAATCCAATTCCAGTTCCTCCATAATGTCTTGATGTTGAACTGTCTGCCTGCACAAAGGGCATGAAAACACGACTCTGCGCTTTTAAGGGGATGCCAATTCCTGTATCCTCCACACATACCATCAAAGTAATATTTTCAGAAGCTTCATTGCTGGTCATTACATTTATTGAGGCATCAAATCGGAAATCTTCATCGGAAAGATGCTTAAAGACATCCCAACTGTTCTGATCATCTGCTGCTTCACAACCACTTAAGGTTTTGAACTTTTGGGACCCTGATATAAGCACACTTTCATTGGACCCGCCAATTAAACAAGTGTCCGCTTTTGTATCTGTCGTGGCGTTGGCATGTTCATACAGATGAACTTTAACAAATGTATGTCCTCTTTCAGTGAACTGCCAAACAGAATTAAATGTCAATTATACCAAGAGGTAGAATTCTAAAGAAGGCAATAAAGCTAATGGTGAAAAAAAAATCATTATTGGATTCATCATAAACTGCATAGTAAAACATAATATTTGTGCTAAGAAAAACCTCTATCACTATTACTGTTGGCTAATTGATAAATAAACTAACAAGAAATCATACAGATACATTCTAGTAGGTTGAACTGTATAACAAAATTCAAGCAATACACTAACCTTAACAGAGTTCCCCACCAGATTTGTGATGATCTGCCTGAATCTCCCAGGATCACCGACAACAATTTCTGGAACTTTATCAGAAACAAACACAGCCAGCTGCACTTCCACAATTGATTATGCAACCGTGTTTCAGGCATTTTTTACAATGAGATAACACATCCAGAATGCCACCACCAATTGACATCAGGAGTCCATGCAAAAGAAGAAAATAAAAAAAAGGTCAGATTAAACATAAAAGAGAAACTTGGCAGTTTGTCTTTTACAAAATTCAAAAACCAGACATGATATTTCAACCCAAGGAAAAGAATGAAACAAGTATTTGGTCCCTTTAAGAGAATTCATTTCAGCTAACAAGAAAACATATGAATTTACTGACTTGCCCTTATTATGTTTCCCTAGGACTTACCTCAATGCCTTTGTTTCTAGACTTCTCAGAAAATAAAGAAAGGACATCATCTACTATGGATCGAATATGGAATGGGACTGCTTCCAGCTCTAGCTTTCCAGCTTCAATTTTTGCCCGGTCAAGCACCTCATTTATCAAAGCTATCAGTGCCTTTCCACAGACTTGAGCAGTTTGAGCATAGTCCCTCTGGGTTGAACTTAAATCTGTATCTAGTAGCAAAGCAAGCATTCCTGCAATTGTGCACAGACCACACCACTGACTACGAAAAGACAAGAACATAGAATATTTTTCATATTCCAGGAAAGGAGAGATCTTGCATACCGAGGATGCCATTCATAGGTGTTCTGATTTCGTGAGATACAGTAGCTAGAAACTGGCATCAAGAACACAATGATACTCAGGTAGGAAGACACTACAGCAAGAAAACAAGGGGGGTTCAGTTATATTCATTACAGAAATGTTGGGAAAAATACCTGGGATTTAGCAACATCAGCAGCTTCAGCCTGGACTTTTAAATCCTGCATTTCATGGAAATCATCCTCGACCTTTACAATATGAATTATTGCTTCGTACAAGATGTAACCCACTAGTAAACCGATCACAAAGAATAAGAAAGTTGTGGTAAGTGCAGTCCATGAAGTGGGTGCCTTCTCATGGTACCTGCTCAGATTTCAAATTATAAGCATTTGTATGCTGGAAACTCACTCTTCCATTTATCTTAGGAAATCAGGATCAGTGATTTGATACATTTACCTGCATGTCATCAGATGCCTTCTGAATGGATCTCCAAAATCAAGCTTGCTTTCATGCAAAAGAGACATGTCACCGTCTTGATTTTGGTGGCCATACATGATTAAAAGGTCAGAAGAGTTAGTTATGTCATAAACATTCACCAAAATTGCCTGATTCCCAGCAAGTTGTCCAAGTAAATTCTCCACAAGGGACTCGACATCAAAGGCTCCGCCAAGGTATCTGCTTTCAATTTGAAATCTATATTAATAGATGAAACCATATTTTCTACAAAATACATGGCATCAACCAAACTGTAAGGGATGAAGCATTCCAACGCGGGGAAGCCCATATAGCCAGGAAATAAAGGTGACGTGGATGAAATTCCAGCCATAATATCAAACACTACCGCAGGCCTAAAAGAGCATTTGACTGTCGGCTTTCTAATAGATAATAGTGAAATGCAATTCAATATGAAGTTTAAAACTTTCATCTCTAGACAGCTCAGGAGAGGTACACTTGAAAAATCAGAAATTGGTTCAAGGTTGTAGAACAACGATCTCAATGAGGAGCAAATTTGCATTTAAACACTAAATTCAGAGGCAGCATAGTGGAAATAAAATCCATCATATCCATATCGAAGAAACAACACCTCAATCTAAACTGCACACCTGCTGATACAATAACAATTGCCAAATTTTCATGTCAATGACACGCATATAGAGTAACAAAGGATTTACCTTGCCAAATCTTTTAAGTTATTTTACAAAAATAACACATTTGAATCATTTTGAAGCGACAAAACTGTCTCTGTGAAACAGAACGGGATTTTTTCTTTTTCTAATAAATGATATTGTAGATATGCAGCATTGCAGCAGGAAGATAGGAAAACAAGGAAAAGGAGAGATGAAACAAAGTCTCAAAATGTCATATTTATTCTGCACTAACAGATCAAATTTAATGGCATCAACCAAATAATCTCATCACACTAAAAAACCAGAAGGCCAAACTTTTAAGCTCAAAATTAGTATCTAACATAAACTGCTGAAGCAGAAAGAGAATTTTTTGAGTAACATCATAGAACCACGTTTTGTCGAATCTTCTAGTCAGCCTATATATTTTTCAAATCGAAATAGAATTTAATTGAAAATGTTAATATAAACCAGCACTTACCCAGCAGTTGCCTCAATGCGCTGGGCCACAGTTGGACTTGGAGGAAGCTTAGATTTGTAAACAGGGAATGTCAATACAACACCGAGGTGATGAGAACCTAGTAACCTAAAGGGGCCCGTCAAAACAGCTTTCCCGGTAGCCCTAGCCCTCAGTATGTTTTCTCTGTCCTCCTGCATCATGCCAAAGAAAACTTAAAAATCAGATACTGAAACGTAAATGGTGTAAACAAGGGATCCAAATTCAAGTCACAGACTCAAAAAGTTACCTCCCCTGACATCATGTCAAGAGACTCAATGTAGGAGACTGTCTCCTGAGAAAATATTACAGGTGCATATTCATCTCGAATGGGTGAGGGCTCCCTCTCCATTGTCTTTATTGTCCACCCATGTTGCCTCTCAAATTCTAGCCGCTCTGAATTGACCACTCTTTGTGCATAGGCTACGCCACTTAACAATGGCCTCTCAAAAGCAGTTCTAGCAGTGTACTCAGCAAAGGTTTCCTGCAGTTTTTGTCAAAATCAAATCTCAGCATGCACAATCAGATAACAAGGTATCGAAGGATGAAAGAACTCCCTAGTCGTATACAAACATTTGACGAAGTCATATCGAGTTTTTTTACGTCTTGCAAGCCAAATCGCAAGAAAATGTAAGTTTCCAATGGCTTCACCATAACTTGTTGAGGAACAAAACAGCCTAAACAACTTCAATGCAAAAAAAAAAAAAAAGAAAAAACAAGAAGAAGAAGAAGAAAGAAAGAAAGAAAAATTCTGCAGAAATCGAAGTTAACTAAACCTTCCATGACTAGTGGCTAAATCGAAGTGAGTTTTCCATTTATTTATTTTTTTGTCTGGGAACAGAACAGCAAACAAACTGAGATTCCAAAATCATCTTCCCTTCTTTTATTTTTTGTCTTTTTCGCCGGCAACCATTTAGAACCTTCAAAATTCAACTAACAAAAACTGAAATCAAAAGTTTCAAGAGAAAGAAGGGAGTACAAACCTGGTCAATTGCAGATGGGTTCTTGTAGTAATGAAAAGTGGAGACAAGAATGGCAAGGGCATGAACATGGTTGACACTAACATTGAATTGATCTTGCAGCATTCTAGCCCTTTGATCACACATGCTACTCAGCACCTCCTTCCTCCTCACTCTATTATCAGCATCCATGCCATTGTATATTGTCAAACTAAAAAGTGCCATGGCCATGACCCAGAGCAGCAGAATCTTGGGAAGCCAAGTCCTGTTGGCTTGTATAAATGTATACCCCCTTTTGGTCCCCATTTGCTGCCCATTCATTTTAACAGCCACTGAGTGGTGGTAGCTTTGCTGTATATTCAACGCCATAGATGGACTCGAGCACAACAAAGAACTAAAATCTCTCAGTTTCTTCTTGATTTTCTCCTTGTTTCTCTGACCCCCAGTTCATATCTAACAAGGAAAAAACCCAATAACACAGGGACACAACACAGCCATGTATGTCTAGGGTAATACTCTTTAACAAGGCAGCAATGTTGCAGCTACCCTTTTTTCTTTTTTCTGATGTACAGAGACCCTTTTTCTTCTTCTGATGTACAGAGAAAAGTGGCACTGCTGTTGCTTAACTACAAGTAAATTATCATTTACAGCATTGTTTAGCGTGATTTGAGCAAAAGAGGAAGACAAAAGAAATTAGAGAAATAAACAAATCCCTCACAAGAAACCCATCTGAAGAACTGAATAAAGAGACCCGGAATTGAAAATAAAAGAGTTCTGGATTGTTAATTAGACACAAGCATGAGGAGTCTCGAAAGGTAGAAAACAGCCCAAATTCCAAAGAGACTCTCTTTCATTCACTTCTCAAAACAGACTGTTTTGTATAAAAAGAAAAAACACTAATCATTTTCATCTCCAGGCGTGAAGATTTTAGTATTTTTAATTTTAATTTTCACTTTCACTTCTTTTTTTAACTATGCATGGGAGACAGGAAGAGAGAGGGGAATAGTGTGTGCGAGAGGCAACAAGAAGAAGCACGTTCACTGCTGTTTGTTTAGTATTATAAAAATTAGCAGCACTAACTACAAATCTAAACACATATTGACCAAAGAACACGAACAGCGAAGCACAAGCGAGCAAAATGCTTTTTAGAGATAAGAGGGAGGAGGGTGTTGAAAGAAGGGAACAAACTCAATCAACAATGGTGGGTTTTTCTGTAGTCCAAGTGAGAGAAAGGTGGAGGTGCTTTGAATAATGGCTAAGTTTTTACACGCAGTTTTTTTTATTTATTTTAACTTGATTTGGACAGTCTTGATCTTGGGTTTTGTATTTATTTATAATATAACGTTTGTGGATATGTAAACTTTTATCTGCCCCTTGCTTTTTAAAGCAAACTGAATCGAATTTTTAGGATTTTTGGAGATACGCCAACTCCCTCCCTCCTTGCACAATCTATTAAACTACGAGTTATAACTCCTACTCTCTCTTATGAGAGCCATGAGTATTCACTGACTCTCTCTCTCTCTCTTCTCTGTCTTTCTTGTTTATTTTATTAGGGCATCTCCCACGCCATACTTCCTCCCCCCTTCTTGTTTCTCTCTCTTTCTGTTTATAGTCTGCATTTCACATTGACTTGACATTGGTACTTTTTCCTTGCCTGTATTTCATGGGTCTAGGATACAGCAAGAGGATGCATTTTCAATTCTCATTTTTTTCCTTTTCTGTGGTTGGATTTGCTTTTATTTGGATGACCTTTTGTTTTAGCTCTTACTTTCGTCTAATCTCTAGCTTGGGTTGGCATTAAAATTCAAGACTGCCTGCTATCGAAGCGTGTATTGGTGTATAGTGTTTTTTTAAAATGTTATTTATTTAAAAGTGTATTTAAATATTTTTTTGGTATTCTTTTAATATTTGCATATTAAAATCTTGCATTAAGAATATAGATATAACATTTTAAAAATATTCATATATATTTTCAAAGCACACTACCAAGTAAGCACAAAGTGGCTTCTAGAATCCAAACATAAGAGTAATGCCCCACACTACCACTTTAACACGATTTTGATATATTATTGTTAAAAAAATTAAAAAATATTATTATTTTAATATTTTTAATTAAAAATATATTCTACTTATTACATTCTTATCAGTACCAAACATGTAACAATAATTTAAATTGTTGTAAAATTGATATTAATATAAAATACATGGATTTCTTATCTTTAATTTAATTAAATACATAAATAAACATAACATTTTCACTCCTCAGAAAAATAATATAAAAATATATATCATCAAGGATAATAATAACAATAATGATAAAAAAGAAAAAGTTGACTTGTTATTGAAAAGTTGTATCTGGCACGAGTTTTAAAGTACTTATTTTATTTATTACTAATATGTTTTTTTATTTAAAATTGTTTTTTTTGTTTTTTATGGGATAATACAAAAAATAAGTTTTAAAAATAAAAAAAATATTATTTTGATATATTTTTAAGTAAAAAATATTTTGAAAATTAATAATTATCACATTCTCAAATACCTCCTAATAAATAATCACAAAAAAAATCATATCTAGTTTACTAATAATATTTTCACTAGTTTAATTTCATTAATTCCTTTTGATTTATATCTTCTTTATCATTTTAAAAGTATAATAAACTATCGTTTTTTAAAATATCTTTTTATTAAAAAGTACATTAAAATAATATTTTATTATTATTTTTTATATTGATATACTAAAATAACAATAAAAAACATTAAAAAAAAGCATAATTTTTTTAAACATACTTAATATTTTTTAAAAAACACCATTTTTCTCGAACATCAATCAATCCAAAAATTGAGAGTTGTGATTGCATATCATTTCATCCATCTCGACGGTCAAATTGCTGCTCCTATAAAAACAAATTCATGAATGCTCACTTCCTTGTCAAATGCTATCCAGGCCGCCGAGAGGGCTGACATTGAGAGGCAGAACAATAAATTTGACTCGCCATCTGAAACAAGTACGAACCGAAAAAAAACACACCCCATGGTTTGGTTCATGAATTTTAAAACTAAAAATTTGGTAATTCAAGATCTTCGTTTGATTCTCTCTCCGCGGATCAATCTCTCTCTCTCTCTCTAATTTATTTGAACTGTGCTTGTGAGTTTTCTTCTCCGTTCTTTATTATTATTCTTATTATTGTCTCCCTCCCTCGCTTCCAATTTTTCTTCATCATGCTGTTGTTTTGTCAATTATTCCTGTGAAAACTTAAAAATGTCAGCTAACCACCATCGTTCCATATCTCAGTCAATTCGAAGATCTTTTTTTTGTCAACTACTCATTTATAATTTCAATTTGTCATTTAATGTGATTTTTAATTTTAATTTACCTGAGAAATCTGTTAAATTTATTGGAGACTTTAATAGGGAGGAAGACTGGACTCTCACCGACCATTCAATTTCTAGTTAAAAAACAAAACTACAAAGATTGTCTCCCTCAAAATAAATAAGTGACGATGTGTTATTGGTAAAAATTCTGCATGTTTGAGAAACCTATATACAAATTATTATTTAAAAACAAAAAAAAAAGCAAAGCAGAGAAATGAATTGTTCCAATCTTACAGAAAGGATTACCGGCCAGATTGGAACTACAGGGGGTTAGCTGAACAAATTAAAACTATACATGATCAATTGACAAAGACACTAAAACCTAGGAGATAATTAAAATTTACCATAAATCTACGATTCTCAAAAATATTTTTTTTAACATGGAACAAACACGCTATAAAACAATTTATGGCAGAAAGAATCTAAATTTGCAAGATAAAAAATAAATGAACAGAGGACGGAGGCCACATATCACAGTCGCATATCTCTGGGATGGTGACACCGGGAAAAGGCGATGGATCTCATTCCCAACTATTTTTTTTATATCCCTGTCTTTTACAACTCTACCCTTCCTTCCATGTCGTGTAGCGACTCCACTCTCGTGTTCTATATCGACACCATCTTCTTTCCTTCTTCTTTCTTTCTCGTGATAGAATAGAAAAAAAAAAAAAGAAAGAAGGAAGACGCATATTCAAAATTTATTTCTCAAAAAATTCAGACGGCAAAGAAGACGTTTGGTGAGAATTTGAAAATATGATAGTTTCTGTTTTTTATATATTTTCCTTAAAAAATTAATAAATTGATTTTTTTAATAATTTATTACTGTTTTAATGTGTTGGTGTTAAAAAATAAAAAGTATATTTTGATGTATTTTTAAATAAATAGAAAAAGGTGAAGGCATGGAATACAAATCCTTATTGTTCGGCTGACAGAATAAAATAAATTGGAACTAACCCCTTGATTTACAGGTAAGCACATCATTACACTTTTAAATTGATGATATTTGAAAAACATAATCAATAAAAAATATGTCATGGTTAATCACGATCACGAGATACTCTTAAATTATTGAAAGATTATTTATAATGGAAAACATTCTATAAAAAACTTGTGTTGATAAATAAGTTGGAAATTATTATACAGTAATTACACTTACATCACAGATTTCAATGAAAAAACGAGGCCTCGTGGTGAAGTTATTGTTCGCTGCGAGACAGATAATTGTGGTTTACAACAGTGATCTACGGTGCTTGTTTTGTTGTTATTGTTTCTTATCCTTTGGTATATTACATTTTGGTCTTTTACTTCTTCTTTCTTTAATTTGACCCTTTAATATCATAATAATGTGGGTTTTTAGGCCTTGCTTGCGCGTTGTTTTGAATATCTATGAACGACGACGTTGAGGTGTCAAACTAGTACTTCATTGCCAAGTTAACAGCTGGTTTTGTAAAATAAAATTATTTTTTACTTGTTTATATCAATTAAAGTTTTGAGAATCGGCTTTAAAACTTTTGAACACCTTCAATTTTATTTTCTATTGAGGACTGGCTTGCTCGAGAAGGAAAAATATTTATGATTTTTTTATTTATAATTTTGATTGTTTTTTTTTTAATTTAATCATTTAATCTTTTTATTTATTTATTTATTCTTGCAAATTGACTTGATAGCTTGTCTTTTTTTTCATAGATATAAGAGTCTTGCAATGTTGAGAAAGAGTTGTCGTGTTCAGTTGATACTTCGATTATCAAAATATATTTAAATTATAATGATATATAACTATCAGAGCTTAAAATAACAAATTTAATAAATAAATATATATATATAATTGAAGTTACCAAAAAATTTTAAATAGACTGACCCGTGTAGCACGCATCTAGGAGATTAAAGGGGTCACAGTACTACAACATGTATGACCTCTTGTCGTGGCTAAATTCGGGTTTTTTTTTTNGATGTCCGGGTCAGCTTACGCGCACCACGACTAATCCACACGGCTCGTTGAACATCCTGCAAGCCCAGTGAACAGGTAAGGCACCGCGGGGGTGACAGACGTGCATGGTGAAATTCGAACCCCTGATGCAGAGGAAAGGGACAAGCCTCTTCCACTGCTAGGCTAGAACCTCACTTGGACCAAATTCAGGTTTTTTACTGTGATGATTGATGCACAACGCACCGCTCCCAGCGAAGAGGAACATGCATGCTTATTCTCAATAGTTTTTTTTTCTCAATAACCTGTTTTTCCTTCTCTCTTGCTCTCTTTTCTTTTAAAGCTAATCATTTCAAATTTTAAAGTAGTCTCTTTATTTTATTATTTTTTCAATTATTGGATTTTTCTCTAGATTTTTCACTAAAATTTTAAATTGTTTTTAATTTCAAAGAAATTGCATGTTATTCCCTTTTTAAAGTTTTTAAATTTAACCCTTGTTATTTTAATTTATATTTTTTTATTTTGATTCTTTTCTAAAATTATTTTTTTTAAGTTTTTATCCTTCAATGTAAAAATATCAAGAGACCTCTTTATTTTTTTTATATATTTATAAACCAGTTCTCATTTCTTTATTTGTTTTTTGTTTTGGTTTTTTTTTTTCATTTAACACGAGTGTAGTTGGAATTGGGTTTTGTATTTTTTTATTTAATGATATTAGTTTTATAACTCCGGTCATATATTTAAAAATTTAACTTAGTTTAATACATTTTTTACATTTATTTACATTTTTGTTTTCATCCTTCCAAGTTCTTGTTAAAAAAAAAAAGGCTTCGTGATTTTTTTTTTGTCCATCTATATTGCTCTTAAATTCTCAATATCAGAATTGTAAATTAACCTAAGTTGATTGAAGTTTTTTTAAATTTAATATTTTTAATTTTATTATTTAATATTAAATTATTTTACAAACAACATTGTTATTGTTGTTGTTTTATTTAGTTTTTATTAGATTATCTTATTCGCATGATCCAGTCCATAAGGTTTTATAGACTTGCTTGATTTATTGCTGTTTTTTTGGTTGTTTTTTAAAAATATTTTTTTTATTTTATTTTCATGCATCGTCTTTATTAAAAATTAGAACTCATTATTTTTTTATCTGCTTTCTCTGACTTATTCTAGTCCAAAGAACATAGCTATAGAATTTGCATACTTGGTTAGGTTAATTTAGTTCCTTTTTTTTTTTACTTG
The DNA here is from genome assembly GCA_015708895.1 of Populus ilicifolia. NCBI lineage: Eukaryota > Viridiplantae > Streptophyta > Magnoliopsida > Malpighiales > Salicaceae > Populus > Populus ilicifolia. The sequence goes on from SRLM01000224.1 coordinate 1,875,644, forward strand.
TTTAATTTACGCTTGCGTCGCCCATATATTTTCCAATGAACATGGCTATAGAATTTGCATGCTCGCTTATGTGAATTTAAGTCATTGTCTTTCTTTTTACAATTTTAATCTACAACTCGAGTTATGGTTTGTTATTATTATTATTTATTTTAAAACATGCTTGCATTGTACATGTATTTTTTATTTTTTAAAAAATTGTTTTGCACTCAGCCGTAACGCAGGGCATCTAGTTACATGCTAACACTTATATGGGACTCGTGTAGATAAATAAGTAAAAAAAAAAAAACACTCTTTGACAAGAAAAACATTTTACTATTTGCATGAAAAAATTTATCACTTTATTATCTCCTTAAAAAAGAGGTTATAGTTGCCCCTTTTCTATATTTATTTCATTTTTTTATATTTATTTTTCCACGCACAACAAGCACTAACATATAATTTTCATCTATAACACTCATGCATTAAAAATAACTCATTTTTCAAGAATTTTTTCAGTATTAAATACATCAATTTTTGAAACACAACACATCCTTGCATACACACCTTTGGCTCTCAGATAATGTGCAAGTGAACCTATTTTTCTTGCATGTATATGATACTAGCAAGAGTTATGTCCATGTATTTATTGGTAACTTAGTTGACTGCCTTGGTCCGGTCCTATTTT
>SRLM01000224.1:1876322-1985106 GCA_015708895.1 Populus ilicifolia
AAAAAAAAAAAAAAACTCCCCTTGCACCTGAAATGAGAAAAAACAAGAAATATCTGTTAAAAATAATTTTAATTCAATAATTAAAGTTATTAGATTAAATTTTAAAATGTAATTTATATAATTCTTTATAATATCTTTTTAGATAAAAATTCATTCAAACTCGTGATAATTTAATTATTAAAATTATGATATTATATTAAAAAATATTTTAATTTAACAACTTGAATTATTAAATAAGATTTGATAATATAATTTATATTATTATGTAATTATGTTTGACTGAAAAGTAGTAAAAATAAAAATTAAAAAAAAAAGAATATATTTACGTACGTGGTTCAGCCACAGGGGCCTCTCCCGCAACATAAAAATCACACCAGGCTACGTATTGTATTTTAATAAATGATACATTAAAGAGATTACAAATAATCCATCTTTATAATGGATGATAAGGAAAAAAATAAAGCAAAAATACTATCACAAAACAAACAAGTCAATTCATTGAATCGCCACAGTAAATCATGTGATCTATCTTCATAAATTTCTCGATTGAATCTTCTGGTCTCGGAACAAAGGGATCAAATTACAGCTGACAATATCGTGGCTGGAAATACCCACTGCCAGCAAACAACGAAATTTTCTAACTTGCAAAATACGTGGCATCTTTGTATTTGCGCTGGGTTTGTTTGGTGGTTATAACCGGGTCACGAGGGGCCCTTATGTTGATCAAGAGCAAGGCAAAGCATGATTAATGGAATTCGTGTAAGTTTCTTTACTTTTCGTTTATGGAATCTAGTAGGACTTTTATGTATTAACCGGGGTTAAACTAATGTGAAATTATATTATAAATTATACATGATTATATGAAATTTATGGGAGAGAATATGGATGCAAAAGTGATACTATCATTAAATTAAGAAACGTTTTAGATAATCTATCCCGAAAGAAAATAACTCTGGTTTTCAAAAGGTTTAAAGACATGATCCCCTGTGAATACTTTATAAGTTCATAATTCATAGAATCATCTTACTTTTTTACAAGAATCTTCGTAGAAGACTGGAGTCTTCGTCTAAGACAAAACACTGCAGGGAAACTGTGCTTGTCGATCACAGCACAGGTTGGCGAGTCATTGTAGTACGATGGGAAGTGGAGATATTTAAGGCAATATTATTGATTATTAATTACGTTACGGTTGATTTTTTTTTTAATTTGAATGATAGATTTTGGTTTTAAAGTATTTTAAAGTGTTGTTTTGTTGTTGTATTATTTATATATATAGTTTAAAATATTTATTTAACATGTATAATTTAAATTTAAAAATAAATTAATTTGAAACAATACCTTTTAAATTTAACACAAATAAAATATGAGAGTTGATTTGATATAATTTGGTTATTTTAACTGGTGTAAAGATAATTTAAACAACTTGTAAAGATATAGTTTGATTTAAATAATTTAAAATTATATTTAAAAAAAAAAAATATTAAAGTGACACCATATTAGATCGTCTTGGGTCATGATGTCATAAAATAATTTAAGTTTATTTAGGTTAATTAGCAAAACTTGCAACCCCTGATAATGAGAATGATATAATTTCACATAAAACAAATCAAAATAAAACAAAAAAGTCTAATTCATATTCAATAAAATATTAAATAATAGAATTATAAAAAAAAATCAATTAAAAAACTTGAGCCAGTTGAGTTAACTCATCAAGCTTGTAACACGAGCCTCGAGATTAAGATAACTACACAAAAAACCAAATCATGATAAGTCATGAAGTACAATTTTCAATAAATCAAGTATTAAAAAATAAAACTAAAAAAAATTATCTGAATAAAACAAAAGGACCAGAAGATAACTTCAATATTCCAACTAAAAATTGGTTGGAATTTCTAGAGCAAACTGTGATTCTAAGTAAAATAAAATTTATTTATATTTGTTTTGTTTTTTGAATTGAAACTAAATATAGCATTATTTTAAAGCAAAATAAAATATAATCAACAACCTTGATTTAAGGGACTAATCAAAGAATATTATTAAACTCGGTCTAGCTTTACTTATAAATTTATTAATTTATTAACCTAATTTTTGGCTCCAACTAAATTTTAAATTAAATCAGGTAAATCAAATAAGAATTGACTTGGTATCATCGAATTGATTACATGGTTTATTAAAATTTAATTTGATTTAATAATAATAATAATATATATTTTTTAAAAAATAATATAATTTTAAAATCATTCAAGTCAATTCACCAACCAAAAACTTGAGGAGCGGGATCATGTCTAATAAAGTTGCATATCTGGGTGAGACTATTGACGTGTTTTAGAATGCGTTGGAAGTTGAGGTGTGTCCATGAAACCCATAAAAAAAAGCACGAAAAGAAAAGAAAAACTAATTTTTTATAGGTGATATTTGTGCACGGTTAGATTATAACTTCTTCTGCCTCAACTTCTACCGCATTTTCAAATGCAAAGCTTCCCACGAAAAACTAACTCAGTTGTCAAAATTGTTGAAGGAAATTATTTTTTTAATAAAAAAACAGAGTTCAGATAACATGTATAAAACCAAACGCCGAGAAAGAGGACGCCATGATCATGATGATCATTTATTGAACAGAAAGGGAGGGAGGGGGGCAGTGATGGTGAAGAGAAAGAGGACGACATGATCATGATCATTTATTGAACATATAAAGTTAGCAGCCCACATGGCCGACATCTACACACACACTTACTTTGAGTGGCAACAAAAGTTTCTACGAGAGAAGAGTCGTCTTATAACTTATAAGCCATTGCTAGCAGACAACGCCCAGGTCACGCTCTTCCCTCCCCGTAGTCGCTTTGCCTCTGTTGTGTTGAAAACAATGGTCCCTAAGAAATCTCACACTTATTCCATCACAAGATATCCTTTTTTCAAAGAAAACCAGCATCAACTACTGTTTAAATCTCCTTTTAAAGATATACCCATCGCATCAAACCAACTAACATATCCATTGTGGGGACGCGTTAGGTTTTATACCCTCCCCTCTCTCTCACTCTCTCTCTCTCTCTCAAACACGCGGTGCTGCTCATGGAGGTGCCTGCTTTCCTCAGCAAAGATCCTGGTTTGGATTGGGCCTCTTCTCTTCCTCTTTCAATGTCCTGCCATGGCTATGCTGTGGTCCCGTGGTTAGGCTTTCCTTCTCCCATGTGATGCTTTTGGGTTGAATACGGGTTAACTTGTTTATAAAAATATTAAATTGATATTTTTTTAATAGTTTTAATATATTAATATTAAAAATAATATTGTTTTCATATTCACAATTATTTTTATAAACTTTATTTATTATACTTATATATAACAATTCGCAAAATAATTGTTAATATTATTATAAAAATCTATAATTTTATTTGAAAACTATGATAAATTTATATAATAGTTTTAATATATTTTTATTCATAATCAATTCAACTAAAAAGAAATAGAGGGTGATATAAAAAGAGGTCAAGTGTTAGGTCTACAATGATTAGGCTACGTGGCAAAATAAAAGAGAAACCGGGTGCTTATGGGCCTATAATGCCATGCACTTAGCCTTCAATTTTGTTTTCTTTTTTTAATGGATGGACAACACGTAGTTCATCGAATTTATTTTTAATAAAATAAATAACACGATGTCCGTATAGATAAATAAAATGCGATCTGGTTCAAATTACGACCATTAAAATTTGGGGTCAGGATTTTTTATCTAAAAAACCCATTTATCACTTGTTTTCGCCTAAAATTACTTGAACGACATCATAGCAACCTATGTAGAACTATTTTTAACCTCAAATATTAAGGGGAATAAAACAATAAAAAAATTAAAAAAACTGAAAAAACTAATTAAATCAATTAATTTTTAAAAAAAATCAGGTAATTTAGTTCTATTTTGATTTTATAAGTAAAGATAGAAAAATCAAACCGGACCGAATCCAAACAAAAAAATCAAATTAAAATAAAAAAAAATCAAGAAAACTAAACCAAACAGGTTTAAACCAATTTTTATTCTAAAAAATGAATCAAATTGGTGAGTTTGAATATGTTTTGGTTTAATTTCTTTTTTAGTTTTGGTTTGATTTTTTTAATAAAAATTAAACTAAATAAAAAATAACAACTTATATCAAATGATATAAAATAGATTCAAAATCTAAAGATTAAAATGATTCAAAAACCTTTTCTAAGCTTTGATCTACTTCTCATAGTTAAATAAAAATTTTCAAATAATTTTAATTAGATTTCACTATTTAAAAAGATTCATTGACATTAAAACCAGTTTTTTGTTGCTATAATACGGTGAATAGAGCAGTTTTTTGTTGCTATAATACGGTGAATGAATGTTTTTTTTTCTTTTTTGAGTAACTTTATTTCTCTTGCCTTGATATCAGGGACTATGACTCAAATAAAATAAAATTTTTTAAATAATATTAACCAAGTATATAAAAAAAATCAAAACTTCAAGGGTTAAATTGAAGTTTTTTAAGCCCCTTGAACACTAAAAATTGACTTTTTTTAATACTGGTCCCTGTTGTTTTAATTTTTTTTCCAACAACGTATGAAAATTATTATTATTTTCATAAAATTGATGTTCAATTCACTTACAGAACATTCACAAAGACCCTGTATATGTGATAGAGAATAAATAAAAACAAATTCTGTCACATAAATTGACGCAAAAATCAAACGCGATGAAAAAAAGATAAAAAAAAAAAGGTATCGCCGAAGAATGAATAGCCATGGTGTTTTTGTAAGATAGCACACAGTAAAAGTAAGTTTTGATGTTTAATTGTTTTCTTTTTCGGTAATTGTAACGTTACCGTAGTAACTTTTCTTCCTTTAGAAAATATTTATTTCTACAAATGCTCTTTTTCTTTCAAAAGAAAAGAAAGAAAGAAAAATCAATATAAATAAAAGTTTCACGTGATAATTGTAACTGTGTGATCGATGATTTCCTTCCAAAATTCAAATCATGATTGCAGTTTCAATTTATTCGATTACAGTGTAACATTAAAACTACTCTGATTCTATATTCAAAATACCCTAACTGCTACAAAATAGAATTTTAAGCGGTAGATGTTCTATAATTATACTAATATCGAGTGAAGTATTATTAATTACAGGTATATTGTATGTTGATATTTATAGCAATTGTCTTTGTTATTCATTTTAAAAAATATTTATTTGACTTTAAAAACGTTTATATCAACTAAACTAAAAACATTTATAATGGTTCTGAATGTATTTATTTCTAATATATTAAAACAACAAATGCTTTGGATCCAATGTTGGTGAAGACATATCTACTGTAGCATTCATGTAATTCAGCTTTTTAGACAAATATCATTGAAAATTATTTTTATTGTAGTTATCAAGCCTTCCAAAGAGAAAAGAAAAATGGTTTGAAAAATTTAGACAAGCTTGACGTAGCCTTTTCCCTTTTCTTTGTTTTTTTCTTTTCTTTTCTTTTTTGGAGGGCAAAGCCCTGGTTTACACGGGAATCATCACAGGGGAAGAGATCCCACAAATACCATTCAAAATCAAACAAAGTCAACCTAAAGAAGTCTCCATGAAATAAATAATTTCAGCACCGTGATTACGAATGCGATGATCAAAAATTTATTTTTCAAAATAAATCTAAAAAAAATTTTAATAATTTTTTTTAAAAAAATTAAATTGAATAATACAGCTAAAGCTAAAAAATCACAAAAATAAACTTGAATATATGGATGCCTAATGCATGTACACCTATGCATTATATACACCCAGCACAAATAGTGCTAAGCATACACAATAGAACCCTTATAGATTCAGGCTTTCACACCTAAATCTAATATATTTAGGTCAAGATGGTATGTTTAAGCTCAAACATGTATGAGCTACATTCACATAATTATTGTTTTTTTAATATATATATTTCAAAATAAAATTATATTTAGATGAATAATTACGATGACATTTAAAAAATTATTTGATTATTTCATTTTCTCTAAATGAAATTAGAGCTCTATACATGACAATTTTCAATTATTTTGTGAATAATTATATATAAATATTTCTTAAAAACATTACATATAAATATTCAAGAAGAGTAATATATATATTTTGTTATTGTAAGTTTTGTATATAATTTTCACGAATGAATTATTCTTTTATTTTTCCAAACACTTGTACAAAAACTTATCAACACACAAGTTTTTATTTAAAAAACATGTTCTAAATTTTTTTCTCTAGAATTAAAAAAATAAATGAACACGAAAAAAAGAGATTTTGACTCAGGAAATAATTTTTTTTCATGAATTTAAATTATTAAAATTCTTGTGAATATTTATTTTAATTACCTTAAGTTTTTTATTGAAAAATCATGATGTTAATATAACTGACATGTTATGTTAAAACATGAAAAATGCATAGATAAAAAATGAATATTTTAACTAAAAAAATATTTTCTCTCTCAAAAACTTAAAGCCTTCGAACTCTTGAAATATTTATTTTAATTGTAATAAATTTAAATAAAATCCAGCATTGAAAATGGTCTCGTTGGCTTCGCTTGTTTCTCTATTCCCTAATTTATTACCTCTACATTACCCCGTTAACAAGCACAACTCCTTTATACCAAAAAAAGAAGCACCACTCCTTGTAACTTCTACGGATAAAATATCTATACATGTATATATATATATATATTTTTATTATAACTATCAACTTTTAATTGGCCTTTGCATTTATTGATATAATTTATTAATTCATATATTTTAAAATTAATTTTAGTAAACAAGGCATTACCTTTTTATTTTTTATTGAAAAATGCTTAGCTCTTTTTTCATTAAAAATAATAATAATTCGTGATCAGCATCTGAGTGTTTTCAAACTTAAATTGGAATCCTGACGATAGCATACAGCAGGCATGATAACCAGTATATTTAAACAGTGCTTAATGGAGAATCTACTAGCTAGGGTTAGCAGTGAAAAATCCATTGCAACGGAAGATGTTCCTAGCAGATCGCAGCTTTACCATTGCCAGTTTGTGAAAATTGTTTGTCTTATGAGATAAATGAGTCATCGTTCTTTTCATAATCAGCTGCGACCACCTAGATCGTCCCTCACTCGAACCCAGTCTTCACCACCCTGACAATCACCCACGCCACCAATTCCCAAATCAACGACCACAGCAAGCCACCTAGATCGATAATGATGCCGCAAGGGAGGTCAATGACGAGGAGTGGCTTCAGCCAGGAGAGGAACGGCCACATGCAGGAGAGGGTGAAAACTGTTGTGGAGACAGCTCCCAGTGGTGGTTCCGGTGGGGATTAATATGTGGTAGTAGTCGTTGGCTTTTTATGGTTGATTCGAAGAATGTGGTTTTATGGCTTTGGCGGTGGTGGCGAGGGGCAGTTGAGGTAGAATTTCTAGATGGCCAGAAAAGGGCAGGGAAAGAAAGAAACACCCAGGACATCCTAGTTGAAGAATTGTGTCGGGGAATAACTGTAAAAAAACGAAACAAAGTCGGAACTGATGATCGTGCTAACACAGCTATCCTCTTTCTGTGCGCGGTTTCATTCCTTCGTTTCGAAAGGACTCGGATGGGGAAGGTGGTCATGATGAAGCTATCATAGCGAGCATAAAAGGAGGAGAATTCTTGTAAAATAAAAATTCACTTTGCATTTTTTGGGATTAATTAAGCTTTAATAAAATCAAGAATATTATCTTTTATAACCATTTAGGTGGTGGCCAAGTAGTAAGGATTTGGGATCAAGGGGTTTGTTCCCTCTGTGGTCTCAGGTTCGAGTCCTTGGTTGCTCATATGATGGCCACTGGAGGCTTACATGGTCGTTAACTTCAGGATCCGTGAGATTAGTCGTGGTGCGTGAAAGCTGGCCCGGACACCCACGTTAAAAAAAAAATATTATCTTTTATCTTTTCAGTAAATTTGAAAAGAATTTGAAAATCTTATGTATTTTTTAATTCCCTTTATTCAGAAATTATGCCCATGGCTTTTTTTCAACCAATAATCAACTTATGGATTGATCATGTTCCTGCATTGCATAACATTCTAATAAATTCAAATAAGAATAAATTGATTCATTCAAGAATATAAGTTTATTATTATTTCTTGAGCTAATTATTATCAATTATTATTTATTTTTATTATTAAATTAATTAAGTTTATTAGACTCAATCAAATCAATAATTAATTTTATTCCTTTTGTTTTCATGGAAGCACCTAGCTTCATCTATGCATTATTTCTTTACGTTGAATTATTATTTTTTTGACTCGGCCCGTGGGACACCTTGCAGGACGACATTATTTATTATGTGATTGTCTTAAAGGCCACTTGCAAACGGCATTGTTTTTAAAAGAAACAAAACCATAGCTTGTGATTTGTAAAGTTAAATTACAATTGATCTTCCTGTAGTAACTGCAGCATACATATCAGCAGTCTTTTATATATATATATATAACATACGAGCCAGGCTCACAATCAAGGGCAGAGAAAAAAGACAAGACAAGTCAGGCAACAACTTATAGAAAGTCTTCGCTGCGTATGTACGTACCTTCATCCGAATATTATCGTTTTAGTTAAAAAAAGTCTATAAATTGAATTCCAATGTACTTAGAATAAGTTCCCAGCAATCTGAGTTGATTTGGAGATGTGTGCAGAATTTTTTTAAAGCCACAGGCCATCAAGCCAGCTTTGGGCTCGTTAATGATTTGGTATATATGTCCATCTGAGGTCCCGTAATATGCGATACGATTGGTTGTACCCCAAATCCTTTTGATTTGCTCACACTAAAATTAAAGCATAGAAGCCAAAAAATTCTTTTGACAAAGCAGCGTAAACGCTGAATACAAATATGCTGATACTTGATCGACTAGTCACGACAGGAAAATTACTAGGTTCCATGATCCAAAAATATGCCCAAAACTCGTGGTAGCTATGCAGGACTCTTATTATTCTTATGTTCACTTTTCCAGCTTGGAGTAAAATTCACATCACATCACTCCTCATCCAATAATAAAATACTGATTATTTTTTTAAAAATAATTTTAATATTAATAAAAAATTTAAAAAAACTAATAATTTTTTTTTTAAAAAAAAAACACGTAAACAAAACTAAATGAAGTTTCTATACCCCCATCATTGGGTGTAGTGGATGGACCACGTGACCTTCAAAAAGCATGTCCCGAACCTGGATGAGGTGGGTGATAGTTTGGCGCTATAGCCACTAAGCCACACAGCAACACCAATACCACACTCCAGTTTTGCCCTGAGAGTCTATGAAAGGTCAAAATATAGCTACATGCCATTAAGCGAAGGGAAACAAAACGAGAAATATAACTATGGCATAGATCATATATACTGAGAATTAGCTCGAGAAATAACTTAAATCATTGAATCATCATGTCAATAAGCAAGTCATCGGATAAATATGAATTATTTATTTTTATTAAAATAATATGGTTTATTTAAAAGAAAAAATCTCGAAAGTTGATCCAACCAGGTTTTACATGCTTGTCAGCTCAATTTTTTTCCAACCTCGTCAGGGTTTAGCAACTTGTAAGAAATAAAATTTAGAAGACAGATGTTGGCACGCAGCATATTTTATAGGTACAGGTAAAGATGGGCTTGGCCCATTCCAATATACCTGTTCGACCCAAATTTTCACTCAATAACAGTTACACTCCTGGGGCCGAAATGATTTTAGAATCTCCACAAGGACTACCTACCGCTTGTCTTTTCAACTGAAAGAAGACAGCTAAAAGAGATTCTTATCCCATATAAAACGCTCCGTTTCCATGAAATAGGTGTCTGGAAGTGACCAGGATAAAAACATACACAAGCTCGTTAATTAGATTACTCCATCGCTTTAAATAATGAACTACCACAAACCTAATTTCATTAAACATTATAATTCAACAACTTGTTCTAAATTTTTAAATCGTGTTAAAAATAAAAGTAATTGCGATATAAAATGAAATCAAGCCATGATAGAGTAAAAAACTATCTTCCCATTTTTATACCCCTGAATTTATAATCAAACATGCCGAATAATAAATATTTGAAAAATAAGAATGTCTTCTTCTTTTTTAACGAAGCAGCAACTTGCTATCCTAGTCAGGCTAATTGATGTTCTTATAGTAACTGTTAAGAATTTCTTAATGCTCAAAATCAAATTTTATAATTTTTTTTGTTATATGTTTTACTGTGACAACTCAAATATATATATATATATATATATATATATCATCATGTAAAATAATACCCGTTTAATTTTTACAATTAATGTCAGTTGGATATTTCATTTTTCTCACGCTATAGTCCTTATAACTTCGTTTTCCTTGTACTTCAATCCCTGGATGTTCAGAAAAATTTAATTTAATCCTTGAAGTTCCGTTGACTATTCAATTTAGTTTGTAAAATGTCCTCTTCTTAATTTTTCTATAATATAGTTTCTATATTTGAGTCCTAAAACTTTATTTCCTCTCTTGTTTCAGTCCATTGATGTTGAAAAAGATCAATTTGGCTCTTGAAGTTTTTTTGAAAACCTAAATTTGATCCTTGAAGATTTTATTTTTATATTTTTGTTCTTATATTTTTAAGTATTTGATATTTTTTCCTAAAAATTCATTTTAATTTTATTCCAATCCTTAGATGCTAATAAAAGAGAGAGGAGAGAGAGATTTTGGTTAGCCAAGTGCAAATAATAATAAAAAAACGTTGAACTTGGTTTAATAGTTTTGTATTAGGAAAGAATGTTGAATATATGTAGCTTTTCTCTTTAATCATGTTGAAAAAAAAATAAATCAAGATTTATAATTTTTTTATTTATTTTTTAAATTATTTAAAAATTATTTTGAGATTGAAAACAGAGTTATTAAGATTTATATGATGTTTTATGGGTGTTTATCGATTAAAACAAGTTGAAGTATAGTTTTTAGAAATCCTATCTTAATTTAGACCTCAATATTTTAGTTAATGAAGTCTTATTTATCCAGTAAATAACGTGTTGCCCATTTATTTTTTAAAAATTAAAAAAACTTAGATTTTCCCTTTAGGCCAAACCATAGGTCTAACCTTTTCGCCCAATAAAACTTGACTTCTTTGTTTACAAAGATTAGGCATGCGAGTGTGGTCTTGTAAACCTAAACGTATTCAAGTCAGGAGCGCCAGCTTTCCCTTGCAAGCCTAAACGTGCACAGGCTATATTCAGTTAGCCCTTGTTTTTTTATTTTAAAATAAATTATATTTAGACGAATAATTACAGTGACATTTAAAAAATCACTTGATTATATCATTTTCTTTAAATGAGATTAGAGCTTTATATGATCATTTTTCAATTATTTTATGAATAATTATATATAAATCTAATATATAAATTTTTCTTAAAAATATTGCAAATGAATATTCAGGAAGAGTAAAATATTTTCTTTTTGTTATCATAAATTTTGTATATAATTTTCATGAAATAATTATTCTTTTTTTTTCCCAAAAAGTGTCTAAAACTTATCAACACATGAGTTTTATAAGATCATGATAAGTTTTTATTTAAAAAATAAGGTTCTAATAAAAAAATATTTAAAATAAGAAAATAAATGAACAAGGTAAAAGAGATTTTGACTAAAGAAATATATTTTTTGTCATGAATTTAAATTATTAAAACTCTTGTGAATATTAATTTTAATTACATTAAGTTTATATTGAAAAATCAAGATGTTAATCAAGTGACATGTTCTGTTAAAACATGAAAAATGCATAAATAATAAATGAATATTATGAGTAAAGAAATACATTTTTTTTCTCAAAAACTTGAAGCCTTCAAATTAACTCTTGAAATATTTATTTTAGTTATAATAAAATTAAATGAAATTTTTTGATAATGGTCTCGTTGTCTTCGCTTGAATCTCTATTCCATAATTTATTACCTCTATTAATAATAGAGTACAACTCTTTATAACTTAATTATAAGGATAAAATATTTATACATGTATCTATACTTACTTTTTTATTATTATTATAAATATCAACATGTACCATTTTAACCTTTGATTGACCTTTGCAATTCTTATTATAATTTATTAAGTCATATATTTTTAAATTAATTTTAGTAAACAAGGCATTGTCTTTTTATTTTTTATAAACAAGTTTCGTGATAAAAAAAAATGCTCAGCTCTTTTTTCATTAAAAATAATAATAATTCGTGATCAGCATCTTTCTTTTTTTCGTTTTTCATTAAAACTTAAATGTAATCCTGTCGATAGCATGCAGCAGGCATGATAACCAATATATTTAAATATTGCTTAATGGAGAATCTACTAGCCAGGGTTAGCAGTGAAAAATCCATTGCAACGGAAGATGTTCCTAGCAGATCGCAGCTTTACCATTGCCAGTTTGTGAAAATTGTTTGTCTTATGAGATAAATGAGTCATCGTTCTTTTCATAATCAGCTGCGACCACCTAGATCGTCCCTCACTCGAACCCAGTCTTCACCACCCTGACAATCACCCACGCCACCAATTCCCAAATCAACGACCACAGCAAGCCACACCTAGACCGATAATGATGCTGCAAGGGAGGTCAGTGATGAAGAGTGGCTCGGCCAGGAGAGGAACGGTCACGAACAGGAGAGGGTGAAAACTGTTGCGGTGGTGGTTCCGGTGGCGGGGATTAATATGTGGTAGTAGTCGTTGGCTTTTCATGGTTGATTCGAAGAATGTGGTTTTTTGGCTTTGGCGGTGGTGGCGGGGGGCAGTTGAGGTAGAATTTCTAGATGGCCAGAAAAGGGCAGGGAAAGAAAGAAACACCCAGGACATTCTAGTTGAAGAATTGTGTCGGGGAATAACTGTAAAAAACGAAACAAAGTCGGAACTGATGATCGTGCTAACATAGCTATCCTCTTTGCGTGCGTGGTTTCATTCCTTTGTTTCGAAAGGACACGGATGGGGAAGGTGGTCATGATGAATCTATCATAGCGAGCAAAAAGAAGGAGAATTCTTGTAAAATAAAAATTCACTCTACATTATTAGGGTTTCAGCTTTAATGAAATCAAGAATATTATCTTTTATCTTCTCAGTAAATTAGAAAAGAATTTGAAAATCTTATATATATTTTTTAATTCCTTTTATTTAGAAATTATGACCATGGCTTTTTTTCAGCCAATAATCAACTTACGGATTCACCATGTTCCTACATTGCATAACAATCTAGTAAATTCAAATAAGAATACAGTGATTCGTTCAAGAATATAAGTTTGTTTGATAGGCAAATTCAAGCTCTTAATTTCAATTATTTCTAGCTTAATATTCTATGACCATTTTCTTCATTGCATAACAATCTAATAAATTGACCATGTATGAATTAATTTGCAATTATTTTTAGCTTAATACCACTTGGATAGTATATTTTCTTGTCAAAAATCAAAATAGTTTATGAGCTCGCACACTCATTCTTCGTTATTACCATAATCACAAAACAATAGTTTGGTTGTAAAAAGGTTTTTCCAAATTCTTACAACAGCATATAATAAAATGCCAAAATACATCCAACAATTCACAGCTTGAAACTATTATCATGTTTCGTGGGATGATAATTGATGTGAATTTAATTTAGTATTATAAAATTCTTTAATCAGAAAATAAGGTGCGATAGAGGGACTTGAAATCTCTTGTCCATGGATAATCACTGTAAAACCGATGACTTGATTCTCTAATAAAATAAATAAATATAATAGTTATTATTTTTTTTAAATTAATATAGACTTCCAAACATTACGGAAGGACAGAGGTGCTTAGTCGTAGTATTTACGACTTATCCAACAAAAATAGTCGGGATCGCAGCTAATATCTTAATTACAAATAAGAAGAAAAAATGACAGTAGACGTTAGTAGAAAAAAGGGTCCACATCTGAGGCTATCGTCTGTTCTGAGGCCTTGTCTCGTTTGTGAGTGACATCAATAGGCCACATTATCTCGCTGTACTGTTTGTAAAGAGTATAAAAACGTGTGTGGGACATACGAAGTGATTGATTGTCTTTATAGTTTAAAAAATTAAAATTTTTTATTTTAAATTAATTTTTTTTGATACGTTATATTAAAAATAATCTTTAAAATTTTTAAAAATGCTATTTTAATATTTTTCAAATAAAAAATACTTTAAAAAAAATGACAATAATCATATATCTAAACAGGCTCGAAGGTTCATGTGCAAGTGAGCTGCAAAAACCAAGTGTGAGAGATGGAGATGGCATGGGAATGCATCTTTACAATAAAAGGGAAAAGAAGGAAGGGGGTAAAAAGACAACGCAAAGAATCTGATATGCAAGTGGAGGCTTAGTCTACTGGAGTACTATTTCTCTTTTCTGTTTTTTTTTTTTAAGAAAAAAAGTGGGACGAGAACGAAATTTTAGGAATGAAATGAAATCACAAACACATGATTCGAGTGTCTTTTTGTGGGGGCTGTCTTCGCTTTCTCTGTCGTTTTGTATGCTTTTCTCTCCCACACACATCTTCTCTCTCTTTATTCATGCATTCATTGATATCAATGTACTGTGTAGCTGTTGTTGATTGAAAGACTTGGAAAGAGCCCAAAATTCAACATCAGAGTGCTCATTGCATTATCTGCTTTTATTTTAATTTCTTCTGTCTCTGACTTATCTGTCTGTACACCATCCTCTCCATTTCTTCGACTTCTGCTTTCCCACAGTGCTTGTTGCTCTCTTTCTCTTTCTTTATTCTCTTTTTATCTACTTTCATCCCACTCCATAAGTGGTAAAATCTAAAAAAAACCACTTTGATTGCTCACACGGACTCTCTCTCTCTTTTCGTAAAACAGTTGTACTATGTCCTTGAAGCTCACTCGAGAATTTCAAGATACCATGTAAGGAACTTCAACCGCCTCCCTAATTATCGCTGCTTATTATTTCGTTTTTGTACTTCCTTCTTTCGGTTTTTGATTATTTCTAATCTTTTATTGTTTCTTTTGTGTTACTCTAATATCTTCTTTGTTTTTTGGGTATGCTCTACTTTTGTTGATTCACCCTATCATTTAGTGTTTGTTTATGTTCTTCTAATGTATTGTTTTGTTAATGATTTTGGTTATTATTGATGGCCTGCAGCTGACTTCAATTTTCTGTTTTTTTTTTTTTTCCTAGAGCTGTTGATAATGAGGGCTTTTTGCATTTTTGCCTTTTCCTCTCCCTTGTTTTATAATTGATTTTTCACAGAATTGGAATGGCAATCTGTAATGCAATTCTCTTCCCAATAACTGAGGCAATTCCTGCTTCTTGCATGAGTGTAGAGCTTTCGTTCAGATTGAAACTGCATCAGACCATACAACTAAGAGATGTTTATCCTTCACTTTAACCATTATTTTCGACCTCTTTCAAAGGAGAAGGGGTTGTAGGCGCATTCTTAATTTCTTAAAATGCTTTTCCTAAATGTAGGATTACTTGGTTCTTAACTTAATTGGAATGCCCTTAAATGTAACCTAGTCATTACATGTTTTGATATAGGGTGGTGTTGCAGTTCTATTTGTTTTAGGTATGGTAGGGATTGATATGATGGAAGCTGGCCAATTTTATCTATTCACAAGTTGTAGATCAAGTTAAGAGCCATTTGACATGTCAATTGAAGTAATTTTCTTGAGATAAAAGTTTGAGGAACTACAGATGATCTGTAAAAAATGACATGGTCTGGTTCTGGCAAAGCATTAATTGAATGATGCCTCTGTTGTTGCGAAGAATTATATATGCATGATAGATAATGAAAAATCATGAATTTTGTGGGAGTTTTGGAGATCTGTAACTTGACCATGTGAGGTCAAGTCTGAATAGTTGCGAGATGCTCTGCAGTTCAGAGGTGCATGGTTTTTACTTTCCATCATTTGAAAGGTGTGATGCTACATGGAAAAGTCAATTGGGGAAATGGTTTTTTTACCTTAATTGCTCCCGTTTGAGTGAAAAAATAATAATCTAAAAGCTCCAACACGATGCTTTTTTTATTGCAAAAACATCACAAAGTCGTCTAGCACAGACACATAAATACATGCATGTGAACTCTTATGACAGCGATATACAGATCACAGACACTAGGAATTAGGAGTAACTAACCAGTTCAAGTGTTACGGGGAACGGGGAGCGTCTACCAGTCAATACAGTGATTTGATTAATGATTCGTTTGAACCGTGTGATGAAAAAGATCATCAAAATAACTGATGTGAAATCAAAGCTAAAGTTGAGGTGCTTTGTGTGGGTCAAGCTTAATGGGAGTGAAATCAATCAAGCAAGTTCACAAGTGGCCGATGGACTTTCTAGAAATGAGGTTAAGATGTTGTCTTCATGGAAACAGCAACAAGCCTATGATCCCTTTTTTCCATCAGATGCTGCTTACTAGTCGAGGAAATTTTCTTAAAAAATTGATGCACTCATTTAGAAAAGTTGAGGGAAGCTCTTAGAGGATGATTCAATCACGTGTATTGTAGAGCTTGAGGTGACCTGCATTCAAGGAGAACAAACCGTGGAATGAAGTCTTTGATCTGAAAGTCAGTTTGGCTGAAGTTACAAAAAGGACGGGTTTACAGGAAAGGATATATATAGGCTAAATATCAACCCTGGACATGACAAGAAAAAAAAAAGAATTCCTTAGATGGTTTGGCATGAGTCAGCTGAAACACATTTGAACACTTCAAACTATATTATTTACCTCCTGATTGAGATTTCATCCGCTCTCCCCAGCTGGAGAAATTTGGCCTAAATTTTTGAAGTCATGAGATGTTGGCTTGAATGGTTCCAAAGTTATGTTCCTCTCCTGGAATGAGAGCTTTTGAGATGATGAGATCAGCCTTTTCTCCTGAATAAATAAAGGTATTGTGATATTCATTATGAATGGAAAAGAGAAAAAAGATTTTGGTTGGTTGAATTGTTTGGATCATCTTAACAGGTCCACATTATGAACGATGTAATGATTGTTAATGGTTTTGAATTGTTCTGGAGTCTGGGGTGTGTTTAAGACGTGCAAGGAACTTTGGACAGGATTAGAGTTGTTGTGCTGTGATGTGCTTTTAGACTATTTTGTTGTGCTTTCAAGCTAGCAAACAGACACTGTTCCTTAATTGCTTTAGTAGATATGGAACGGGATAGAACGAACCATATATATATATATCCGTTCCAATGTTTGCTCTTTAAATTTTCACTTCGAGGCTATTAATTGAATCATTGTAACTGCAGGTGAAGCTCTATCCGGTTATCAGCAGTTTTTCTGTGGTGGTACATATTGGCCCAAGTACTTCACTATATCACCCAGTCATGATACCTCCAACATCCAAATTGGATTTCGAAAATAATTCAGAAGTTAGTAGCCAAGTAGCATCCAACTTATCTATGCATGCACTGTCCCCCGATCCATCAAAGGAAAGCACCACCCCTTCTTCCTCTCTCACAGATCTCATTAAGCTTCAAGAGAATCCAGTGCCTGTTTCCCTTGATTTATCACTCCATTTCAACTCCAGTGAAATTGAGTTGAAGGGAACAGGTGAGACTAACAGTGAAGCAGCTAACCATGCTCCAAACACAACTATCCCAAGAGTTTTCTCTTGCAATTACTGCCGCAGAAAGTTCTACAGCTCACAGGCACTTGGTGGTCACCAAAATGCACATAAGAGAGAGCGAACAATGGCAAAGCGAGCAATGCGTATGGGAATACTTTCAGATAGATATACCAGCTTGGCTTCTCTTCCACTTCATGGTTCTGCATTTCGGTCTCTTGGGATCAAAGCCCATGCTGCGATGCACCAAAGTCTCATACAATCTCAAATGCCTGCTAATACAAGAGGTGGAGCTAGGTTTGGGCAAGGCTATTATGGAATGCCGATGTTCATGGAAGAAGATGATGTGGGTTCATATTGGCCTGGTAGTTTTAGGCAGGTTGGTGAGGATGTTGGTGGCAACTCGGGATTAGAGCTTGCTCAAGGTCCAATTATGAATTTTGAAGCAAGGGCACCACCATCAAGGACAGATTCATCAGCACCTGATCTTACTTTGAAGCTCTGAATTCCATTTACTTGTTTGAATCTTTTTTTTCTATTAGACATGCTACTCATAACAGTATTCACTTTGTACAGTAAGATATGCATCAGCAACGGCTATGAGCTTTCTAATTTTCATTTAAACTTTGCTCTCTATCTCTTTATTGTTGTCAATTTTTTCTTATTGTTGTGTCGTATTTTTCTTTCAGGCATGCTACTTATATCAGTCTTCACTTTGTACAGTGAGATATGCATTGGAAATGGCTATGAGCTTTCTAATTTCACTAGAACTTGGCTCTCCATCTCTTTCTTCTTGTCAATTTTTTCTTCTTGTTGTAATTTTATAGCGCACTAACTATGTTGTTGGACTCCTTATACACGTGAAATTTGGACGTTCAAATTAATGGAAAGTTCTTGCATTATATTTAAATCACAGTTTGTTTTTTCTTTATGGAATTAATGTGTCATCCTTCCTGTTCAATTTTTTCCCTGAATAAAGTTATGTATGGTGAAGTCGAATTTTATTTTGGTTTCTTGAAACACTTCAACTAGTTATGCTGGTTTATGTTCAAATGGATGCAAAATCATGGGTGCAGGTCATGCATTCCCATTACCTTAAGGGTCAGCCAATCACTGGTCGATTGCCATCCAGGGAGTGGGATCTCCCTACTTGCACTGCCATTCTAAATGCTTTCAGTTTCCTTCGAGGTGGTTATACCTGCCGTGTTGGTGATGGGCACTGTATCTCCACTCCACACTGCTTGGCATGATCACTGGGTTGGGGATGCTGTCTCGAAGCTTATGGTGCCAAATATCACTTTTATGGATGATCGATCATTTTTTATGGTTGCTGACACACTACTTAAAGCTCTAGAACGTGGGACACGTTCCGACTTCATAATTCACTTCCTGGCGATCAGGATTTTATATCTGCTGTTCCTTTAGCTAATCCTCTGCACCTAATAGAATAGTAGAAAACTGGGAGGAATTTCCTCAGGTTCCTACTCCGCGAAGTCTGGTCACTAGTTGGTCATGAAGCTGCCTTGCCCACATTCCACGGGCTTTAACTCGAAGATTCTTTCCAACCAACGAGCTTCGTTATCATAGGGAGCTCACGCCTTCAGCTTTATGTGCTCTTGGTGGGAAAGGATTTGAATCTCCAGTCCATCCTCTTCCTGATTTCTTTAATGGTACCTGGGATTCAACCCTCCTATTATGTGGAGCTAGAGATTGTAGGAGCATTTGTTGTACCCGCTGGCTGGTTTGGTGTGCTCGCAACAAAGATGTGATGATCCAAGTCATTTTTGGTTTGGTGAATTGTTTTGACCTCGCTTTGGTGTTGAGAATGCACTGGAGTCGGACTCTGGGAAGCAAGTCATCATGCTTTAAGGGAGCTAGAAAGCACCTAGGGTGATCAATGTGTGGATTTTCTGGCGAAGCTTGGAGAAGCAAGTCCAGATCGATGATTCTCGTATTTAGGTTACTCCGCCTTCTGGGTTAATGCCTCAGCTGCAGGGTGGAGCTGCTCGTGTCTCGTTTCTGCGTCTCGTTTCTTAAGCTATCAACGTTATTTGGCATAACATGCAGCGATGGTGATAATGATTTAAAATATTTCATTGATTTTTTAAAAATTACTTTAATAGTAACACATTAAAATCAAAATAATCTAAAATTATATAATAATTTTTTTAAAAAATAAAAAAATTAAGTTTTTTTTGAAAGTTTCGGAGCATGCTCAGACTTGCTGCTTGAGAAGGGGTAATTTAGAAAGTTTAAGCTTCTACTAATTAAGAATTACATAGCTTACGTATAAGAACTAGTAGAAAACCCGTGCTCTGCTGCGTCCATACAAAGTTAATTTTTAATGTGAAAAAAAATCACGAAGAAGCTGTGAACACCCTTTTGTTATCGTGAAAAATCCAATTTAATATTCAAAAGTTTACGCATGTATTTTATAAAATAAATAAATATTTTATCCTGTAAAAAATTAAAAAATTACGAACACTAACCATAAACTAAAACAAGAAGTGAAAGGTTAACATGAAAATATTTGATTGT
This sequence comes from Populus ilicifolia, assembly GCA_015708895.1. Classification (NCBI taxonomy): domain Eukaryota; kingdom Viridiplantae; phylum Streptophyta; class Magnoliopsida; order Malpighiales; family Salicaceae; genus Populus; species Populus ilicifolia. Next base: position 1,896,413 of record SRLM01000224.1, read on the forward strand.
CGCAAGCTCTTAAATTTTATTTATTTAACTATTTCAAAAAAATCATTTTCTAGCATAATTTTTTTCTTCTCTTATTAATATACTTTGTGAATATTTGTTTTAGTTATATTGTTTATTGGGTAAAAAGTAAAAGGTATTAAAAAAAATTAACAATAAAAAATATCCTTTTAATAAAAACCTCTTTCTCTTGTATTTTTTTTACGTTTTTTTATTAGAACTATTATTTTTTAAATAACAACTTAGCAGCTTTCAACCTTCGATAATAAGTAAAGGAAAAATAATGAAATGATAATATACGCTCACGAGTTAAGGAACTGGAATTAGTATTTATCATTCATCACACAAAACAAGGGTATTAAAAAGAACCAATAAACCAGCTTTCTAGACTATGGAGGACAGTGAAGTAGGTCGGCAAAGTGATCACAGCTTTTCAAATTCCTTTTCCGAGATATGCTCTTGCAGCTTCTTTCATCTTGGTCAGAATAAAGGCCCCAATTTGGCTAGGCGAACACTGTTGCCATTGGCTTCAACCCATTCGGAGACCTGGAACGATTTTCATCTCCTTTTGTGCTTGAGGATCATCGAACCTCCTATCGATCAAACGCTTAGTTCAAAAAACTGTATTGCTTGGATTAGTCACAGCCTGACGTTTTGGTGGAGTGCCCACAAGCAACTCTCCCTCTTGGGTAAAGGCAACAGCTGAAGGGGTTGTCCTAGGCTTTTCAGCATTTTCAATAGCTTCAGGATTCTGCAGACACAGATATGGAATGAATTAGAAAAAAAGAGAGGAGATGCCATTCAAATCTTCACTTTCATAAGGCCAACACATGAATTTGTGCTATCCCAAATCAAATACCATTAAAAAAAAGCAAAACGAAAGAAACACAATGACCAAAACCTCAATAAGCTACCTGAAAGATCTGGACAAACCAATCCAATTTTGTCTGAAATTAGAAGGTTCCCACGGCGGCTTCACATTATTAGTCAACTGCGCAACAAATAAAAACCAAACTCGGGCTTTTCACAACCCTAACCACAGCTTTTAACAACGCCATTTCTCCAGTCCTGTTGAGCAACAGGTTCACTGTCAACATCTTTATTACCAACACAAAAAAATTGAAACACATTGGTAATCGGACAATCATGTTCACATTTATCACTCTGTATATCAATCTTTTCTCCCTTTCTCATTGAACATTCAAACCATGTGAGAACCTGCATTTAAAACCTTCTGTTCATTACTCCACTTTAGAAAACCTCACAGACCATCTACTATCGATCAACGCTTGATTAGTTAAGCTATTAGTATATCTCCCACCAAAATATAACAAAAGCTAAAGTTCAAATAACATAAAATTAAATTAAAAGATGAAAAATGAGTAATTACCAACAAGAACTTTGGGTGGGCTAATATCAGCTTTAAACAATTCATTTAGCTCCATCTCTTCCTCTTTCTTTCTCTTTCTTTCGTTTTTATTTATTCAAATAAAGCCCTGTTTCAATCGCCACACATTCAAAAGTCCTCGAGCTTTCTAAGATTGAACCACGACTTTACCAACACAAATTGTAGCTGCTTAAGACTGTGATTCAACTTATTTTTTAATAAAATTTAATTTTTTAAAAATAATTTGTATTAAATATTTTTCAGTCTTTTTGATTTTGATGTAATGATATAAAAAAATTATTTTAATAAGTGAAAATAAACTTTAAACCGGCAACCATGGAATTGGGCACTCCCGACTTTAATTCTCCTGCAAAATGTAAGACTTCAAACGACAAAAATTAAATCCATAAAATAAAATTAGCAATTGGGTTTATTAAAATTAGTAGCGGTTACTAGTTTCGAGTTTTTAATTATTTATATGATAATTATTAAAAATTTATATAGCTATTAATTTTAAAATTTATAAAATTAATTATAATACATACAAAGGTGATGCAAAATCCACGTTAATTTTTTTTAGAAAAAACATCTTCCACTAGCAAAATCATCCTCTTCTTAACTCTCCACCTCACTGCACACACACTCTAATTAAATGTCAAAATTACAGAGTTTTTCACAGCATTGGTTAATCGAAGAGAAGAAACGATGAAATATAGAAATGGAAATGGAAATAAAAAAGGATTAGAATTATCAATTAGAAATTACCTTAGCAGGTCAGGTTGGGGTTTTATTTTTTTGGCTCGAGGGGTTGTACATATTTTTGTGCTTTTTAGCTCATGTTTCTGTTTTTGAGCCCGAAGGTCTTGTCTTCCATGGTCTTCTGCTTCCTTGCTGAATCTCCTCTTGTTTGTTGCATCGGTGACATCTCTTATTTGCATCCAAATCAGGCCATACACAGCTCTTTATCCCATCATTCAAAAACCCGTGAATCTCAACTTTCAAACTGGGAGACGTGGGTCGACGACAGACACATTTTATCCTTTCTCCCCTCCCCCTCTCTTGTCAACGTTCACATCGATTCTCTTTCTTTTCTCTTTTCGTTCTTTCCTCCCCACACCAGCAACACATCCTAATCTATGGATTTTGCACATGAGATTCGATTTTGGTGTTCTTTAAATGGGTCTTCGCACTTGCTATTTGCAGTTGGGAGCCTTTTCGCGGGCAGTGTTAATAGATTCTTCCGTGTTTTTAAAACGTTTATTTTCTTTAATTTTAAATAATTGTTTTGTGCTTTTAATATTTTTTAATTAAAAAACATTCTAATTTTTTTATAACAGCCCCTTTCGAGCTATTAATGATGCTAAATGAAACTTTAAAAATAAAAATATTGCTCTTTTTTTGGCTTTTCAATGTTTATTTTGCAACATTCAAGAATAATAATAATAAATAAAATATCACTTAATCAATCCTTTTATAAAAATATTATTTCTATATATTTTATAATATCAAAGCACTATTAGTTATATTTTTTTTATTATTTTTAATTTTTAATTTTTTTCATAAAATTATTCCAGCCATGGCCTGTATTATAAGTTGGACTAGTTTTCTAGAGTTAATTTATTTTTTTAATTTCTTAATTGATTTTATATTAAAATTATTAAAAATTATTTGAATTATTTTTTAATTTTTAAGTTAATTGAATCACATCAAATTATTAAAATACTTCTGGATGTTTTTTTACGATTAAAATACACTCAAGTAAAAAAACAAATTCACACTATTAAAAAAATATATCATCAATTTTACTCATCGGAGTCTCTTGGAGCTGGGTTTTTTTTTTTTTAATTTCGGAGAGCGATCATCCTTGCTTTATCTTTGTGAGCAAAATTGTATGTCTGTTGACCCTCGCGTCTCCCAGTCTGAAAGAAGAGAGGAGAAGAAACCCATAGTGTACATGACTCCACGGTATAAACCTCACGGGGTAAGAATTCTTCCGTCTGCTCGATTCCACACGCGTATACTTAGAGCCAATTTGGTAATTTACCTACGGCTTTTAGCTTTTTATTATAAAAGAATTGAAGATACAATAAAATAATATTTTTTTATTTTTAACATGGCATATTAAAATAAAAAATTAATTTGACTGGTTGAAAAAATAATAAAAAATCTAAATAAACTTATTCCAACGACTCCCAAACGGTGCCGTGGAAAACGATTCTTTGAACGTGTTTGCTTTTCTTTGCCCATCAGAACTCGTTGACCACGTGTACTAATAATCTTCACTCTGGGTGTTTCCACCAAGAAAATCTCTCTGTTTTTTTATTTTTTATTTAAATTTTTTCAGTCGTACAATAAAGACGCGTTTGGTGTCAATTTTTTTTAATAGAATTTGTTATCATTTGATTAAACAAGACACGCTTACGGTTACACTGTTGTTGCCGCTGATGTTATCGAAGGAAACGGTGCCGAGTCGCTCTGATCAAGGCATTGCTTATTTTTGTATTTAGATCCTTAGAAATGTGCTTGGTACATCAAACAAAAAAAAATATATATTAAGTTATTATATCCTTAGTATTTTATAATGATTTTAATATATTAATATTAAAAAAATCTAAAAAAATATTTTAATATATGTTTAAATAGATAGCATTTTAAAAAAATTTAAAAAATATTTTTTAATATTTTAAAAAAATTTCAATGTTTCTCTTGTAATTTTTTAAAAGATTAAATTTAACCCTGTACTTATTTTATGTTTTCCCATTTGCTATAAAATCCCTAAAAATGTTACAAGCCCTGTAGAAACACTAATTCTTTTTTCCTTTCATTTGTTTGTCCAGTAAGAATACGCAGGATCCACCGAGAACTATTAGGCCAAGCTTGCTCGTGTGCTCTAAAAAAAATACCCATACACAAAATTCAAAACATGGCTATTCAATTGTCATGGGAAAAGTTGAGACTTTTTGAAAATTAAAAATGCTGATGTTGGAAATCCGAAACTATATGTAGAGATAGAAGTGAAACTCCGATGAAATCCACAGGAGCAGCAACAATAAAATCATATCAATGATTACGATTAAGATGCTAGATCACTGGGAACAAGCATCTAAACCCTGGAGATTCAAGATCTCAGTTTTATTTTTAATTTTTGATGCATTTATACTTGTTTCTCATTCGTAAATTGAGAGTGTTGTGTGATTAGCATGTATATTAACATGTATTAGTCGCATGCATGATTGACAAGAAACAATGTCTGTAATAAAAATAGAAATGCTATTGTTTTTTTCACTCTTTTACCTGGTTGGATAAAACTTAAGCGTAATCTGCTAGTGTGGGTATTTTTAAAATATAAGTGTGGTTATTTTTTAAAGTATTTTTATTTAGAAAAATTTTAAAACATATTTTTTATTTTAAAAAAATTATTTTTGATATTAGCGTATCAAAATAATTTAAAAATATCTAAAAAATATTAATTTTAAAGTAAAAAAATAAAAAAAATTATTTTTTAAAAAATAATTACAGAATGTAAAAATTAATAGTGTAATTCACTCCTAACCATCATATTAATTCTATTATAGCTTATTGTGTATTTTAAGATTTTCCTGAATCAGAGTATCATTTCAAGTGAAGTGAGGATACCATGTCTTAATTTAATAATTTAAATTATTAAATAAAATTTTAAATTATAATTTATATTTTTTTTAAATCCCTTAATCTTCACCAGGTTAATATTTCATGGAATCATTATTACAACTCTTGAGGTAATGAGTAATACACTTGCCATCACCGTTATTATAGCATGGCAATATACATTATTTACGTTCGAAGTAGAATTGCTGCCCTAACTTCAATGTTTTTTTTGGTACGGTGAGCGGCGTTGTTTCGTTGTCTTGGAAGCGTGAAAAATTGCATCCCAGATCCAAATAAAAAGGGGAAAGACTGCACCTTTCTAAGGTCACAGATAAATGATTTGCGGTCAAAAAGGCATACCAGGTTTCAGGTGGGAAAAAAACAATATATAGACTAAGAATAATTTAAATTAGATGAAAACATGCTTCATACACGTATATCGTATTAATATACTGATCCATGATAAACAATTTCACTTGCATGATTTACAAAATCATGTTTTTTTTACTATATTGATAAACATTTACAAAATTTTATTTTATAAAAAAATTATTAATTTATAAAATAAGATTAAATAGCAAATATGTTCAGACTTATCTAGTGTTTTTTTTTTAAAAAAAACAACATATTATTGATTTTTTTTATATAAATATATATTTTTTAGAAAAAATATATCTATAAAAATAAGACTTGTATAAATAAATATTGATTTAAAACAACATTGTGGGCTTCAAATTCATAATCTTGAGGTAAAACATCTTATCCCAGAGTCCTACTCATTCTAATTGTGTGCAATTTTTTATATAAAAACTATAAAATTAAAAAAGTCAAATTTTAACTTGTGATTAATTATAAACTTTTAAACCCTGTTTTAAAATGGATTAGATATGTAATTTTTAACAAAAATAAATTTTTTATAGAAATTATATTATATATTTATATTTTTTAGATTTGATATGAAATTTTTGATTTTGACAAATCTAGATTAATCTCAAGAATTAATACAAAATTTCATTCATTTTTTTTTTTACTAATATGTATAGAATATCATGCATTTTAGCTTTAAAAATACACCACTTGAATTTCAACATATTATAAATGATATCTTCAATATACATTTAAAATCATGTATTCTTTACACCTGTGATATTCTTATTTTATAAATTAATATTGCAAACATCTATATATATATTTTTTATACTATAAAACAAAATGATTTAGTTATTTTTAAATAAAATATTTTTCTATCGTGTTATATTTTATTTAGTGTTATGGTAGTAATTATTTTTTAAAATATTAATTATTTTTAATATTAAAATATTAAAATATTTTAAAAAACATAAAAATAATCATGCTATAAAGTGCTGATTGAAGATTGCCCAGCAGCAACTCAGATGACCGGTGAAATTAAATGACAAAAAGAGAGAGAGAGAGAGAGCAACGAAAAGGAGGCTTTAGGGGACAAGCAGCTAGATGACGCGTAAGCCCCCACCGTTTCCTGTGCCATCCCTGTCCATTACAGCTAAATTTTATTTATGTCCCCATGGTTAACCAATATTTCGTCTCTACCCCTATATAAATCTTTCCATTCTAGTCCCCACAGAATTCTATCTCTACCCTTGCCTGTAGATGTAACATTTTCAAGAAGCCACTGACAAAAATAAATCAATTTTTTAAGGTGAACGAGCTGTCTGTCCTCTTGACTTATGAATCCATCCACAACGAGTCCTACCTCCCTGTCTTGTACTGAAATTTCAATACATCACTGAGTTTATTTACCAATAATAAATGAATGGTCTCAAAACAAATTATTTTATTTTAAATTTATTGTAGCTGATAAGATATTAGTCACTGAGATAAGGTGAAATGTTTTATATATATATATATAAAAATAAGTTATAACTTAACTGGTATCAATGTATCCTCGATAACTATTTTCAATTTATCAGTCCTAGATAAAATAAAAAAATGCACACCCATGCACGTTAGCATATATTGTCGAATAATAATGCCAGAGGTAATAGGAGTTTCTTTTCACTTTTCGCGATCAAAAAGCTCTCACGAACATAATATGATTTTTTTTTGGTGTAACATGATCAGCTTAAAAATTTAAATAGTTTAAAAATAAAATTTTTGAGTTGAATACTCAGTTAATTTATATTTATTTTTAATTAAAAAAGTTAATAACTTATACATGTGTTTAATATGCCAATATAATTTATGATTAATATCTATAAAATATTCTATTATGATAACTCTTTTATATTTAAATAAGGATTTTTTTAGATAAAAAATATAATAATATTATAGAGAAAAAATGCAATTATATTCTAAAAAAATATTTTAAAAATATACATAAAATAAAGAATAAAGGCTGAAATCTTTGCTATGAATATTTTACAGTGTATTTATAATTTATAAGTATCTTGCTATAAAAAAATGAATTATGATATAATTTTATTTTTATAATATTTTAAGTTGTATTATAAATTTTATTTTATTTAGCTAAAAAATAACACCACAAATGATGATAAAAAACTTGAATTCTGTTAATGGTCTTGATAAAATACAGATTTATTTAATTAAATTTATTTATTAAAAAATAATCTTTTATGATTTTATATAAAAATTTATAAAATTAATAATATTAAACTTAATTATTTTTTAAATCTAACCACCATCAAATTCAATGCACCTTTTCACGCGCTTGTGTTTGAAAAAATTATACTCTTAATTTTTTCTTCAATGAGCTTTTTTTTTCAAGATAAACATTCAGTAACAAATCTTTTTAAAAATAGTTCTTTTAGAGGAAGCACCCCCTTTTTTTTTTACTTTTCTTTCTCCCCAAATATACATATAAAGAAAAAGAAACAATAACAATAATAATTGATACATAAAATCAAAGGTTGGAACAGGGAGAGATTCCTTCCTTAAAAAAAATGATGTTCTGTATTGAGAAAATTCAACATCCACAGCAATGATACGTCCCGTCGGCCTAGAATAAAATATTCCATGTACCTTACATGGGATGTTACCGTTAATTAGGCTAAACTAGACTCCCCACAGCCATGAAACAGGGAAGGTGATCTACTTTCTTTTTTAGGGAAGCTCTCTCTCTCTAGTCCCTCTATGGTGATGTGGAGAGAGAGAGAGAGAGCGCTAAATTTTGTGTGGTTCTGGGCTAAGAAGCAGCAGTGAATAGGTAACACGATTTCTGTATTTATCAGTGACTCTAGTCAATAGTGAATACTGTATAGCCGTTTGGTGTAAAATGCTTTGGAAATTCCAGCCGTTAAACGAAAAACACAGACAAATTAAAAAGCTTGGTTGTGTGATGCTGCAATGTAAGACTTTCCAGTTAATTGTACTAAAAAAATAAAACCCACCCAGCTTGAACCGATGCAATAACCTTCTCACCCCTAAGATTCCCTCATTTTTTCCAATATGCCCTTCCAGTCCACCATCAAAGCAAAGGTCTCAACTCTCTCTCTCCTCCTCCTCCTCCTCCCCCTATTCTCTCTCCTCCCGTTAAAAGTCTGACCTTTGAAAACAAAACAAAGGCCATGTTTGGAGAGAAAGATCGTCGTGTCTCTAATGGCGAGTCTGAGTCTGAGAGGTCTCTAAACCAAGGGAATCCAGGAGAGAAGATGAGTGGTTTGTCTCAAAAGGGAATTGATTTTCTCAGAGAATCAAAGATAGGTTTTGATGGGTTTGGCTTAAAACCCCAAGAACTTACTCTCAGCTACCTCTGTGAAAACAACCACAATAATCCGAAACTGGGTTTTTCTCTCAAGGGAAAAGAAGTTATCTTTTCAGATAATTCAAACCAAGATGAGAAATGGGTTGAGAGGGATTTCTTGAATCTGAGTGAAACCAAATCTAATTCTTCTTCCAAGCTACAAGTTCCCCGTGAAGAAGATGAAGAAGTTGAAGAGAATTCCTCAAGAGACAAGAAACCAAAGCTAGAGAGTACTTTAAATCTTTCTCTAGCTTTGCCTGAGGTGTCTCTCTCTCTAACTGCATCCAATGCATTGCAAAATGTTGATCCTTTGACGGGGCGAAATCGACATGAGTCATTGGGTGCGGCAGCAGCAAAAGTAACACTATCGAACAACAACACACAAACAACATGTTCTAATGATTTCACTGCCGCTTCACTTTCATATTCGTATTCACATCAGTTTTCACATAATCCTAGTTGTTCTATGACTCGCAATTCAACCGAGAATTACGAGTATTCTGTAGGGAGAGATGATCAAATTTGGTGTGGAGGGGAAGGGACTAATGGATCGGTTCATAGCCGGTTTAGGCCTATTGGAGACGGGATTGTTGCTCTGAACAATAACAATCATGGTGGTGGTGGTTCTGTGATGCAAGGTAATTGTGCAACGAATAAGGACTCGTGCAATAATAGTCTCTATAAGACTACCAGTTCAGATAATCTTTCATTTTTTCCATCTGAATTGCCGGCTAGGCCTCGCTTAGATGCGTATTCAGGTGATTCTAGGAGAAGGGATTCGGAGAATTTGAGAGGTTTGGAGAGTGGAGATGCAGAAGGTAGAGCAAAAAAGCTTTCTAGACCGGGGAGAATTCTTCGTCAGATTGTTTCTGAGACTATTCCTGTTATGGCTCAGATCATTCAGGAGGTAGCCGAAGAAACATTGGAATCCACCAAGGAGTACTTGAAGAATCTTATCGCCATGCCTGAAAAGAGAGACGAGTTAGTTGGCCTTCAAAACTGGCTTGAAAGAAGGTCTGATCTTACCAAGGAGACTCTCTTAAAGTGCCAAAAGGACCAGTTGGAAATTTTAGTTGCGGTCAAAATGGGGCATGGAAGTTTTGTTTCTGGGAAAGTTCGGCTTCCTACAAACGAGTTGGTTGAAATATTCTTGTTTTTGAGGTGTAGGAATGTGAATTGCAAGAGCATATTGCCTGTGGATGATTGTGACTGTAAGTTTTGCTCAGGGAATAAGGGATTTTGCAGCTCATGTATGTGCCCTGTCTGTATGAATTTTGACTGTGCTAGCAATACTTGCAGTTGGGTTGGCTGTGACGTTTGCTCTCATTGGTGTCATGCTGCCTGTGGCATACAAAAGAATCTCATTAGACCTGGTCCTAGCTTGAAGGGTCCATCAGGAACTAGTGAGATGCAATTTCACTGCATTGGATGCAATCATGCTTCGGAGATGTTCGGTTTTGTCAAGGATGTGTTTGTGTGCTGTGCAAAGGATTGGGGACTAGAAACTCTGATAAAGGAGCTTGATTGTGTTGCGAAGATTTTCAAGGGAAGTCAGGATTTCAAAGGCAAGGAGTTGAATACCAAAGCTGAGGACTTGCTTTCCAAGCTTGAAAGAAAAATGATGTCTTCTAAAGATGCCTTTATCGCCATTATTCAGTTCTTTACCTGTAAGTTTTCTAACTTTGAACTCCTGCTTTTTCTATGCAATTAATTCGCTATTTCTTGTCATTAGTTAAATCGTTAGATGCTTGAACTATCCAAGTGAATTTGTTGGTTAAAATCTGAATTCTTCTGTCACAAGGCTGTCGTTTGAAGCCTGAAAGAATTTCTAGAAAAAACAAAAGATTTCTCTAAATGGACAGAGCTTTGTTGATTAAAGTTAGCATGTTCTTTTCTGGTCACTGATGTCGTTTCTTTTAAGCTGTAACCTTTATCCTTTTTCTCCAAATAAATTTCCTTACACAAATAAATTAATCTGTTGGAGCTCAAATAAATGCCTACAAGGTTTGGGCTAAATTTTATTGAAGGTGATGTGATAAGTTGTGCATAGGTCATTTTATATTTATATGTGTGAATAATTCTGCTGGTTTCTTCACCCTAAACAATTCTTTTATAGTAAGTATGTTGAGTGTTCGGCATGACTTTTGATGGTTTTCTTCTAAGCTCTGACTCTTGAAGATGGGACATGCCCAAAAACCTGAAGTTAAGATCATAAAAGACTCCAAAAGTGCAATTAACACATATTGACCCTGAATAAGGAGTTAAAAGCTATGTGTACAAAGAGGAGAAGTTGTTTGGAGGAGAAGCCATAGTTATCTGAAAACTTGGCTTGCAATAATGAAAGTACATAACATTTAAAACATATTGACTCTAAAAGTGCAATTAAGACATAGTTATCTGTGTGCTTGGGCTTCTCTAAGCTCTATGTCACACATGAAACTTGGTCTCTTCATTATTGCAAGCCAAGCTTGAGTGCCAATCTGAAAATTGTGCTGGTTTTTTTTTGGCTGCAACTGAACGAAGTTGTTTGGAGGTGTGATAAAATCTCTTTTAGGTTCACTTAATTTTATTATTGCTTATGCGTGAGCATAATTGGAGAGGGTTTTACTTAACAAGATGAATTCAAACATGTTTGATTTCATTTTTGAAGAGCTCAATAGATTCATGTTTAGGCTTGTGAACAGAGTCATTATTGGTGTAACATGTTCTTTAAGCCCTTTGATGGTGCTGTAAATTTGATAGTTTTATCTCTGATCAATTGTGGCTGTATTATGGATCTGAGGTATATATCAATTTGAAGTGGTTGAGCTTTTTTGTAATCTTTTTTACAGAACGGTGTCCAATTCATCAGTCTGTTTACTTGATTATTTTAGATTTTTGTAGGAGACAATTTTAGATAATGCAGATAGAAACAGAGATGGTAGATCTTTTTCACCTGCACCGCAGGTCATGACGAAAGGTTTCTGGATAAGAATTTGATATTGGGGAAAATTTACAATGCTTTAGAGACACCAGGCTAAAGAGAGCTGAAGAACAACAATCATTCAGTATGTCAAGGATTGCATTGGTTTGCCTATTAGTGAGAGTATTCAGGCTACAGTTGATAGACCGCATAATCCTTCAAAATATCTTTGCATCAAATATATGTTGAAGGTTTACTTGGTCCTTCCATACATATTACTATTAGCAAACAACTCTAGGGACAGCATTAACAGCTCTTCCAATCGCTTCTTTTCCCTTTTGAATTATCTAAATCTGTAATTTGTCTGAAACGTTTAGTTTTTTAAAAACTTGATTTACAAAATGGCCTAGGTTATTTCTTTAATTTATGATGCCTGGTTTCTTATATCTGGGGGGTACATGCAATAGTTACCATCTAAAAGCGGATCAATTCAAACACAAGCTCTCATTTCTTGAGGTTTGCAGTTTTGAGCAACAAAGGTCTAGGTCGTGCAGTATGTGTGCTTATCCTTGCGAAAGTATGTAGTGGTAGAGAATTTTGGTTACAAGTAACTTGCCTAATAATATGCCTTGATGTGGGATTGGTGGCCATGATGTACTGCCCTTTTTGATTGCTCTGAACCTCGATGGAGCAAGTCAAATGTTCATGTGATGTCCCGCACCTCGCTTGTGCTGATGTTGTTTCTCATAACCAGGAAACGTCATATCCTTGACTGCTTGCGCTGGACTGTAATATAAATGGGATTTTAGCATGTTTGTTCAATGTTTATTTCCTTAATGTATATGAAGGGGAAAAATCGAAGCAAAATCATTTTTTTTATTAAAAAAAAAAAGAGGAAAGAAAAGTCCCTTATTTTACAGCATTAATCAACATGTGCTATCCCTAGATTGTGAACTTCAACTTCTTTAATTTTCATGGTTATTTAGTTATTTCTTCAGAAATTCAAATTGTATAATGTAACTTCTTTGGGGATTTTAGATGCAGATATTATGTCAGATTTTCCTGCTTCCGGTGTTTCTGCGAAGGAATTGATGCCAACAGAAGCTAGCCTTAGAAAAGATTCTGTCCCCATGCTGTCAGCACCTTCTATTCCTCCAAAATATACCATTGACAACATGGGCTCTTCAAGTGGAAGACGTGATTCACTACCAAATGATCTACTCCAGAATAACATCAAAGCTGCCCTCCATGATGACCTAAAAATTGGAAGTGAGTTTAAGTTTGGGAAGTTACCGAAGAATGATGGATTTGATAGCTTAGAAAGCGTTGTGCGGATCAAAGAAGCAGAAGCAAGAATGTTCCAGAGCAAGGCAGATGAAGCACGGAGGGAGGCTGAAGGTTACAGGCAGATGATTCGGGCCAAGTCTGATAAGTTAGAAGAAGAATATGCAGAGAAGCTGGCAAAACTGAGCTTGCAAGAGACGGAAGAAAGACGAAGGAAGAAACTGGAAGAACTGAAGGCTTTGGAAAATACCCATTATGATTACTATAAGATGAAGTTGAGAATGCAAGCAGAGATTGATCGTTTATTGGAGAGAATGGAAGCCACAAAGCAACAATGGGTGTAATCTATTCCTTTTTATTTATAATTTTGCTGACAGATGATGCTTACTTAATAGTGTGCAATTGTCTTGTATCTTTGCCATTTTGGGCTTGGAATGTTTGTCCTCCAAATGCAGAATGCACGACTTTCCTTCCTAGCCATGAAACTGGGGAGCTTGAAAGCTCATTGCTTTAATAGAAAAGGAAGGAACAGAAACAGCGAGATTTTATCTTGTAGTATATTTCAGGTTGTTTGATACTGTTTGATATTCTTGGTGGCCGTCTAAAACTGGTAAATACATGGCAGGATCAGGCCTCAGAGGGCGACTGTTGTTTCTGCTTTAGACCCTGAACTCGATGGTATCCATCCAATATAACTAATGAATTCATGTCTGTCCATATCAGTTGATATGCCAATATTTCGACTATTAAACTATAATTGTCGAAGATATATATATATTTGGGATTATAGTTTTTATAGATTTTTTTTTTATTATATTGGGGTATCCGGGTCAGCTTGCACGTATCACGACTAATCTCACAGTCCACTGAATACCCTATAAATTCAGTAGGCATGTAAGGCATCGGGGTGACAAATATACATGTTAAGGGCTTGAATATAGATACAGGAAAAAAAAAATAAGCTCTTTTCACCGTCAAGTCAAGATTATTGGTGCAGTTTTGTTAGCACTGGATGATGCAGCCGTGAAGATTTGTACTCTATAATGTATATATTATATGATTCTGCAGATAATATATGAAATGTATTCTATGTGACACGACAGGAATAGCGCAGTCGTATGATGCTGGGACCATTAAATATGGATGCCCAGAAAGGAATTATGATGCCGGTACCATTAATAAAAACCGGTCACTGGGGGTTGTGGCGGCAAATACATGAACCATTGAGTCGCTGGTGTGTCAATTTCTACTTTTGACATTAAAGATTTCATCGGGCCCACTAGTGGTACCATAACCATGAGGCCTTAATTAAGTGCTCATTGACACTTATCAATCAAAAGCAGTGCTTCAAAGTTGGGAATCAATGGTGCAAGTCCAGCCAACCCGCTCTTGTTAATGCGGTGGTGATCGTGATCGTGCATCCATGGTCATGTATAATTATCGTCTCACAAAGATAAAATAAAATAAATAAAAGTAATACTCGTCGTTCAGTGAGGTTAGTGAGAAAAGTTTGTTTTCTCTATTATTATTATCCAAGAACCTTTAAATAAATTAATTAGTTTTAATGTGTCAGAATTAAGTGGAATGCCTCGCTTTCAAAAAAAGAAAAAAAGAAGATGTTTTAGAGCCCCACTTTTATTTGTAGTTGAAGAGAACAAATTAAATGTTAAAACCCCATCATGGGTATGGAAAAATTCTAGTGCTTTTATTTTTTTAATTAAATGTTTAAAATTAAATGTTGTATATTTTAATTAATTTTTAAAATTAATTAAAATATACAACATTCACCATTAATTTTTTTTTTAAAAAAAAAGTACAGTTAAATTGACTAGACTTTTTCCAGGAAACCCTTCTGGACAATGCATGTAGCGAGGAAAAAGATGGCCAAGCCACCAAAGACGTGCCATGGCCTGTATGTGCCTCTTGCTGACCTTTCTGCACCTGGGAACACAAATGAGAAGAACCCCGACATCCGATTGTGTGTTAACCAGTGATCAGAACACTCAAGAAATCGATGATGCCGTTAATTAAACTAGCCTATAGCACAGTAACATTTGGGATTGTCCGAAGAAACAAACGGCTTTTCTTGTCCTAACAAGAAAGAAAGATTTACCTGTAAATCAAATAAGCAGAATGTAAACTAGCCGTGCCTTGATCACCCACCTCATGATTAAACCTGAAAGCTTTTATCTTGGTGTTTCTGCAGTTTCTACAAAAATTTACCCTTGTAGATTCTCAAAAAATTCAATTTTCCCTTGACTAGATTTCTTCGTGTTTTTATCTACTTGTTTGTATCTCACGTTTTCCTCTCAAGTCCCCGTAAATGTTGACAGCATTTCTTAAAACAAATAAATTAGAAAGATAAAGTAACTCTAAAAAATCAAATTAAAAGATTGGTTATTTAGAGTTTCTTTAAAAGTATGCTTCTTGTTGTTTTTTAAAATGTTTTTTTAACTGAAATGCATTAAAATAATTTTTTATTTTAAAATTAGCATATTCAAATGATACAAAATTTATTAAAAAATTATTTTTAATAAAAAAATAATTTTTTTAAAAAAACTACAGCTTACATTATATTTCCAAACAACAGAGATGATATTAGAACGTTTTGAGGACAGTAAGTATAACATTGAGAGATTTAAAAATAAAAGGATAGAAGTGGAAAAGCCACTGGCAGATGGTCCAGGTTCAAATGTTGTTGGCTAATCCTGCAAAGTGCAAAGTTTCCTGGCTCTATTCAATTCTTTGCTTTTGTCAATGGAATTCGAATTTATTAGGTTAGCGGTTATGTGATCAAACAAGGCATCGTGCTATCGAGACTTGAAATATGTACTGAGCAAAAGACGAGTTCGAGATAGAAGTTGACCTCGACGGACGGGTTGGCCTAGGGTTGAAGAGATGTGCTCATTTCATTCACTTTTTTAAAAATTTAAATTTAGAGTCAGGGTTTAAAAAAATGATTAAATTACTTTAAGTATGATGTGTGAATATATTTTTAAAATTATTCAACAAGATATTTAATTTTGAATATTGACATATATAATAACCTGGTCTGAAAATAACCTCACAATGAATAAAATAAATAGAAGAAGTTGCTTTAAAATATGCCTCTTTATGAAATTAATAAAATCGTTTTAACTTGGAAATTTAATTTCAATGTACATTTTTTATTCTCTATTTTAGCAGATAAAAAGGCATGTAATTAGTTAATGCACGTTATATTTATTATGCTTCAAATACTATAACCATAAATTTAGTCAACACACACCGTATGACGAGGAATTATAATTATAGTGCTTTTAAATTATAGAATATAAAATATTTTTATTTGTTATATTATAATAATTTATCTTATCACTCAGTTACGTGATTAATTATCTCGTAAATATTATGCTAGTTATTAGAATTAATGTAGATGATGCTCTTACCTTAAAAAAGAAATTATATATAAAAAAACCGAGCATAATCTCAAATAAATGTTCTTTGTGACATCAGATCGAGAAGAAAAATAACATCATTTAAGAAATTATTTTTCAGTCCTTGCAAATTAATAAATATATCTACACTTATGACGTTATAAATACTATTTTATTATGCTGTAAACTTAAAAAAATGTCTTGAAGAAGGCCCGAATGATTGGTGGGCCAGTTGAAGAAGAGAAGGGAAGTTAAATGGTAGGTTTCATCGTCAGCATAATTGGATGAAAGTTAGGAGCCCGCGATAAAGGCACAGCAAGCCCAACAAGGGGTTTTTAGTTCATAACTTGTCTGGAATGAAAGGAACAAGCAAGTACCGAAGGACATGGTCGCGTGGGCCGAGATTCCGAAATTATTAATAAGAAAATATCAATACATTATAAGCAGCCCCATCACTAGCTTGTTCTCAACGAATCAAGATATAAAATTTTAAGATATTCATACCCACACACGGATAAAAAAGAAGATCACAAATCAAAAAATAAACGGTGAAAGACCAGAGAGGCAGAGTACAGAAAAGTCACACATAACGGGCAAGAGCAACCGAGAGATCAACGAATATGCCAAAGAGAAGGACAAAGAGTCCAGTGAAGTTAATCAAACGAGACTCCCTGTGATTCTTTAGATCGAGGAATGTAGATTTCTCCATCAACCCAGTTAGGGCTGCACATATCGCCATGTATAACAGTGCCCTTCCCCCACTTATGTGCCATGGAAGCATACTTGCCCTTGTTCCTGGCGCAGCTTTTGGAAACATGAACGCAGCGAAGCCCATAACCCACTGCACGGCGACCCAAGTTCAATTATATAGCAGCAAGAGTCACAACTTTGCATAAAGATAGATTTATTTGGTAAACAAGCTCACACATAAAGTCAGGCAACATAACCTTTCTTGTGTTTGTGACAGATAAAGTCAGGCAACTTGGTTGGTTGGCATCAAAATTACTGTCGTTAAATAAGCAGTTAAAAAAAGAGCTAAATTGCAGCGCTAAAAAGTATAAATACTTGATTGAACGTTTATGAAAAATCCACCCCTTCATTGACTCATCACAATATCCTAGCCATGAAATTACCTCAATGGTGTCTGGACGGTAATGATCCCAACGTCGAGGCTACTGGGATTTTTAAGAAAAAAAAGTTATGTTCAATCCCTATATTTCTTAAAATCGCAATATGGTCCCTCTTTTTATCAAACTAATTAATGTGTGCGAGTTATTGATTGAAGCTACGTCATCGACATGTTGTCAGTTTTGGTGTCAACTGACAAAGTTTGAAACACAGAGGGTGAAAATGATTGCCACATACACGGGGGGCAAATGGGATAGTTTTGCCTAAAATTTAATCAATTCGAAGAAAGACAGTTAAAGAACTCTCTATCATCACTAGTTAAAGGCTATGGTTAAGTGAGTTGTTGACGCACCTGCAAGCAAAATAAGCAGAAGGTGACTAGGCCAATCCATGAATGCAAGCTATAAACATCCTCGGCATGGATCATATCATGGTACTTGAAAGCAGCACATATGCCAACAATACCAAGACATAAGGCGATCAGGTGAAGCAGCATGTGGATCGATTTCTTTACGGTGTGTTGCGAAAATACAGTTTTGTATGCCATCATAGCTGCTCACAACACCAACATGCATTTATATAAGAAATTAGGAAGCTGTAAAAAGTAATTAAATGAACGAGACAGGAGAAAATTACTATATGTGTGTACGTATGCGTAACAAGAATCCCAATAAGGCTTGAATTTTTATACCAACAATATTTTTTTATTATTTTTGAGATTGTTAATGGGTCCTTGAAAGTTTTGGATTTAAAAGAATGCTGTCCCAAAAATGCACTAATAATGAAATAAATAAAATAGCCATTCCAAAATCAAGTTGCAAATACTTGGAAGATTCTTACTTGATGATTAGGAGTATTTTTGTGAAAAGTTAAAATATACATACCTTCACCAACAAGAAATATGAATCCACAGAACATAAAAAATGGATGAGCCTACAAACCAAAATCAATAAAGTCATTATATTAAAAAAAAAAAACACTAACAACAATTTAACTATAATCATATGACAATAACGAAACAAAGAGTGAGGAAATTTTATTTACATTGAAAACACGATCAGACTTGTCTGAATGATACTCGATACCCCCACGATAATGCAATAACCAAACCAGCATGAGAATGAAAGCCAAGATGCCAAACAAGTGTGCAACGACGGTTAGACGAGAGGCTGATTGCTTGTAAATAGCTCTGCCGGAATCCATTGTTGGATGAGAGGAAGGGTGTTGAGTGCCCAAATACATGTAGTGTTGATGAGTGAGTTCTTATAAATCTATCTTAAAATATATACTGGCATCCATGGTTCCTGGGATTGCTTGTCTAGTTGGGTTTGGTATGGTACGCGAGAAACTTTGTCACTTTTTTACACGAGAAGATGCTGTTTTGTCTCAAGGAAAGCATCATCAGTACAAAGAATGACAGCTCTTATTGTTCCAGGGAAAAAAAAACTCGAAATAATTGATATGTCAATCTAGAGCATGATAAAATGGTTGCTCCTACATGATTAATCCCTTGATTGTTTTGATGAACTTATTTATTAACATTTATAGTACTGTTAGGTAAAAGTTCATCAATTAGATTGTTTAATTATTACAAATAAATTAATATATATATATATATATTTTTGAAGTGCAATTATTTTTTAAAATTAATTTAAAAAATATTTAAAAATTTAATTTTAAAAAATAAAATTTTAACAAAAAAGCACATAATGCCAAGCAGCCCATGGTCGCCCCCACAGCTCTTAAAAGTACGAGATTTTCTAAGAAACGAATCACAAAAGGTGCAATTAAGGGTCCGTTAAAAAAACAAAATAGGTGATGGGATGTGTAGAAAAAGACAGATCATAACATATTTATAAAGAAGTTATTAGAAAAGAAACGTAACATTGATAGTTCAAAGAACACAAGATTAATGCAGTTTCGTTAAGGAATCTTAGTTTTCTATATGTTATAATCTATCTTGTAACGTTATATGGTATTTACTCATGATTGATAGTTTTATATAACTTTAGCACATTATTTAGTACTAAGTTTTAAAATATTTTATGTATGATAAAATCATGACTGCCACGAAACATCCACGATGATCAGCTCTACCACGACTGAAACCCCAAATTAAAACCATGTTCTAGAAAAATAATAACCGTTAATTTACACAGTGAGGCTATTTTACAACGTACTCCTTCACTTGATGAAGCGGCGCATATGTACAATAAAAGCTGGCTATCGGAGTGACGGCTAGTATAATCCTCCCACCTTAATTTAATTTAAGTATGCAGAAAGATGATGAGAATCATGGAATGTTTATATATGCATTCCACGTCATAGATTCCCGAGCCATTCTTGTTGCCTTTAGAGGATAACAGGGACGGTGATTGAAATATTTACATGATGGAATGATGCTAATTCTTGATCTAAAAGCCTTGATTCAGCGATATCTGGTGAGGAAAAAACGTGTTAAATTTGAGTCCACCTGATCGATTTTTTTGTACCTGATTAGATAATTTATTTTATATAAACTTTATGTCTACAATATTCGTTAATCAACGGTGATTAACTTTCTATGTTTTTTTAATAATTAGTTATTGATTAAACAAATAAAAAAAATCTACAGTAAAGCTGATAAGTTTTGGAGGTCAGGTCAGTACAAGAAGAAACGTTTTGATGATCACGGATCGAGTTTAAAGAATAATTTATTTATTTATTGGCATGCTTGCTAAGATAATAGGCATTCTTGTTGTCCAACGCATGACAATCCCCAAGCCTTTCACAAGCAAAACAACATTTATTATTTTTTAAATAGTTTGGAACTACAATGAATCATTTTTACTATATATCAGAATAAATCTTCATATACACAAAGTATGTCAAACAAAAGGTTTTTATTAATAAAAAAAATTAATTAACACTACCATATATGAAACAACCCTGTCTTTTTTCTCAAAGAACAACCAATTAAGAAAAATACTAAATCATAGGGGTTTTTTTTATGGGAGTCCATACACATGTAGGTGAATTATCATCCCTGTACTATTCTAGTGGTGCGTGTAGACATGTATGGAAGTCTAAAAAGATCGATCGTCTACTTACATATGATAGTGTATCTTTTATAGTGATATGTTTTGTTATTTAAGTGGTGATTCAGCCATGATTGGTCCTTTGTTTTTTTTATCTCTCCTCAGCCTTGGTAAACATAATTTCAAAGCTCTATAGCAAGCATAAGGGGAATAATGGCTTCTGCTATGATCAAAGACGCTACACGAATCTGAGAAGCCAGCAAATTAGGTCTGGTATAATGTTAAAACCCAATTCATGGCTAGACAAACCTGAGTGGCACCTTCAATTTCTAGCGTCAAATCAAGCCTAACTTGAATCTATACTGAAGGGTCCAGATTTTCGCGAATGCTGTCAGGTTGACATTGAAAATACAGATAGATGGCTAAGCTCATACAACCTAAAACGAAGCAAACCAAGCAAAAGATAGAGCATTCAAGCAAAAGACTGAAGAAAGGGAGGTACCCTCCACTCCCAAGACTCACTCATGACCCAAGCTAACACCATCCATGACCATCATTTACTAACGTGGACTCATAATAAACTGACCAATATTAGCTAGACAAGCATCCACGAATCTCATTGAACAGTGCCAATTGAATACCACCAGCACAGAGCCACTGAAAAAGGGCTCAAGGCACGCTCACTTTCCTGCTGGGCCTGTCCATACCAATTAAAAAATATAGGCTTCTGGTCGCGTGCCCGAGTTTGCATGAAATTGAGTAGACAATGATCACGCCCTAGCAGTAATTCAGGCAATTGTAGAATTCTCAACAGTGATTCTTTCTTCTTCTTTTTTTACATATGTTTTTTGGTTATTATATAGAGAATTCACAATGCTATATTATTGTATTTCAAACTCACTATCTTTATACGATTCTATAGCATAATTTCAGGCATTCAAGTTCATGTAATGGAAGAGCAGATTTACAATCACAATTAATAGCAATATTTATAGAAATAAAAAACTGATTTTATAATCATGGGAAGCACAAAATCTGGTAACTTTCATGGTGACAGCTAGGTTTAAACGGGCACTTATTTGAATTCATCAGTTTCCTTGACATGTTACACTTTTTTCTTCAGGCAACTCATTCCCCGACTGCTTCAAATGTATATTGAAAAAAGAGAAACGGTTGATCTGGGATTATTGGTGCAGCCATTGTTAGTGCCTCTATATTTCTTTCAAGAGTGAATTGTTTTTTAGTGTCTGAGTTTGAAAACTGATTGTAAATTAATCCTTTATGTTTGAAAATCTACACCTTAGTTTTTCGACTTTTATGGACCCATGTCTTATTAAAAACGTTTGATGGTTTTTCTTTTTTCTTTTTTCTTTTTTCCTTTTCGTGTGTTTGTAAATCCCAGTTGTTACCTTTGATAATTTTTATAGAGAAAGAATAGCATAGAAAGGGATTTAAGGAAAAAGCAATATATTTCGATAAAAGAAATGTCAACGAGAGGCAGTGTGTCGATTGTAAGTTTGTAGAAATAGTGATATATCAGCCAAGTAGAGAGGGTGCGAGTAGTTCAGAACGCGGGAGAAAGATCAGGCCATGCTAGTGAGGCGCGGGTTAAGTGACGGACAAATGGTAAACAGGTCGAAAGTAAAAGTGAAAAGAACTTTGAACATTGTCAGATGAGTGGGTGGGTGAGCTTTTAAGATTAGGAGATAGAGGTTCAACTAGAAAGCGAAAGGGTTGAAATCGTCTCATGATGATGATGTGGGATTGATATTTGATGGGATAACATTTAGCGATCAAGTCATCAAAGTTTGGATGATAGAGTTTGAGCGAGGAAAAAAAAAAAAAAGCAATCCCTTTACCACATGCAGACCTACAAATTAAAAAATATATATATTAAGCATTGACCGAAATCCAATCAATTTAATTCTATGCCTCATTCTGCATGTTTCTTGCTGAGCCTCATCCAACGGTGAAAACGAGTCTGCACTGAAAGATATGGGCCATAAGGATCCCAGATGAGATAGGAAGAGTCGAAGATATTTAACTTTGATATTTAAGTAATTAAATTTTAGATTTTTTTAATAGTTATACGTTTAAGTTTTTTAAAAGTTATTAGAGGTTACATTATAATTAATTTTAAAACCCATAAAATTAATTGGAAAACATATCTACCCGCATGTACTATCTTGTATACGTGCTCAAATAAAACACACATATTGATTATTTAAAAAAAAATGGTGATTTTATTCATATTGATCTTTAAACTCTCTTGACCAAAATTTTCGAAAACAAAACCCCCTTCTTCTTCTTTTTAATAATCATACGTGGAGTCGAATCTCTAGCTAACATTTGCTCACGGTTGTATTCTCGTGCCTATGGCTATTAATGGTTTAGGTGCTTGATATTCACATCATAATCAATTAAAAAGAAAGTGTTCTTTGAAAAATTTATATTTTTTATATATTTTATATTTTTTAACATTAAAAATAAATTTTTAAAATTTATGATGATTTTTTATTTCTAATTTTTTTATGGAAAGAGTTTCGCTATTTAAATTTAGGTGATATTTAATTAGTTAGATTTTAAATTTATTTGTAAATGATTATAGGTTTTGTTTTTTAAAATATTACTAAAACTTTATATGATTATTAATTTTAAAACTCATAAAATTAATTAAAATATATATAATCTACTCTGAATATTTATATTAATAAAATAAAATAAAATCAGACATTCCTGGAACAAAAAGTCTGATAAAACAAGTAAATTATGGATAGAGAAAAACCATCTCAATTTATTTTTATTTATTTATTTTTCTTTTTGGAAAGAAAAATGCCTTTCTTTCTCTGATTAAAGCTAAACCATCATTCTGATTAAGATATAACATTCAAAAGTTTTGGATTTTCAATCCAATCTTTATACATTGCTGGAAATTTATTTAAGGGGATTGATGCTTTCATTGCTAAATTTGCATCTGCTACCCCATAATTTGATGATATTGGATCAAGAACGAGTGAATGTGTGGAAGAATTTTAAAAGTCAAGATGGGCAATTACTAGGAGATTTGTAAATTTAGTAAACCAGGAGCATTTTAAATAATTTATATTAAATATTAAATTTCAACAAGATTTTAACAAAAAAATAAAACCTATATTTAATTCGAGATCAAATATACTTAATCATAATTTAACAAATTTTCTAACAGGAATGGATAACTTCGCTAGGGTAAGAATATGGCTATCCTCGTGTGTGCTTCCCCCAAGCAATAAAAATAAAAGGTCACTGTACAACTGCTGTTACGGTATCGGTTAGGTACATCCGAAAAGCCTTTTTTATCTCTCGGTTTCTGTTATCTTGCTGCACAGTACACCCGTATGATTATGAAAAAGAAAAAACTCCAAGCACATCTCGTAAAAAATGAAATAATTATTCCTTGTTAGTCTGACTGATATCATTAAAAAAAAAATTGATGTTTGATATTAAAAATATTTTAAAAAATAAAAAGAAAATCAATTATTATTATAAATGTTAATATCATCATGCGTGGAGGCTTCAATAAAAAAAATCTTGAAAAAATAATTTTGAGATGCATAGTTTAGTTGGTTAAATTTTAAATTTATTTTTTATAAATATCTAATTCAAGTTTTATAAATTTATAAAATTAATTAAAAAATATATAAAATAACCCAAACACTTATATTAATTAAAAAAAGAAGAAGAAGATAGGAGCAGGCTGAATGCATGGTATTTTCTTACGTGTGTCATGTGTCGGGAATAATGATATTAATGGACGGACATCCAATAGAGATATATGACCCGCATATCCATTAAAAATCCTGGGGGCTCGACTAGAGTTGGTAAAGGGCCGGGGTGGGGCCCAACCACGTTCAGAGAGTGCCGTTTTTTCTTCTCCGGCTTCACAGCTGGCATCTCATAATTTTCATGCAGGCGTGCATGTCATAGCACTGTCGCATGCTCTCTTTCCTCGCAACGGCTATATTTACACATCATTGAGGTCCCTCTTAACTGTCTAGCTTCTGTTTTTAGATATTTTTAAAATTCATGCTTGTTTAAAAATTTGACATTTTAGTAATTCTTAATGATTTTAATATATATATATATAATGGTAAAAGGAACATACTTATAATTTAATCAAGGAACTAGTGAGCTCCAACTATAATTGAATTACTGCATTATAATAAATAGGTCAGGCATGTATGGATCCAAATATCTGCACCAACGCGTCCCTCGATGTCACGTATACTATAAATTTATGCTTTACATTGTGGCTAAGTGATTGGGAATATTACTAAAGTTACCCGCGATTCATTACCTCATTTCACAGTTGATATTCATGGAGATATGTTAATGGGTTGCTCTATATTAGACTAGTTTTTTTTATTATTGTTATATTGTAGAGCCACTCTCAAAACTTATTTTTATTTAATTTTATGTCTATTAAAATAAATAATCATAAAGATTACAGTTATTTAAATTTTGGAGTAAAAAATATATTTTCATCAAAATCATATCTTCTTATTTATGTTTTTATTTTATTTTGATGAAACCTTGTATTTTTTTTTATAACAATATAATTTTATTTGAATAAAAATTTAAAGTGAGAAAAATAAATATTCATAATAATTTCAATTACTTAAATTTAAGAGAAAAAATGTATCTCCTTGATTAAAAAAAATATATATCTCTTCTTTATATGAAAACATAGCTTTTTAACATCAATATTTTTTTTAATCTTAAAACCTATCATGATCGGTAAATCAATTTTCAAAAAAATACAAAAATAATATATTGATTAATTTTACACAAATATATAAAGAATAAAAGAATAACTAGATTAAGAAAAAAATATAAAATATATACATCTTATTCTCATTTAATATTCATGTGTGGTTTTTCCTGAAAAAAATGTGAATACTAATTTCAAACATAATCATTGAAGGAAATTTCAAATATTACCATGAAAAAATCTATCTATTTTTTAAAGTATTATATGATCTGAACAGGTTTTTTTTAATTATTTCAACTATCTATTTAAATTGAAATTCATTTAAAGATATTAAAAGCAATAATTAAAAAAAATGGAGGGCTAGAAACACCAAGCCCATGAGACATCTGGGCCTGAACGGATGGGGTAGAGACATCTAGTCTTGTAAATTAAGGTCAGAGTTTTTTTACTATAAAAACTTCAAATTCAACATTTTTTTTTATTTAAAAACACACCGAAAAAAATCTCAACAACCTCTAAAACCTCATCTTCAACCATAAAATACGTTTTAATAAATGCATATAAAACTCAAGATCAAATACCCTCTAGCCTTGATTTATTTTTTTAGTATCATTCTATGCTGAATTTATTTTTATTTTTTGTCAAGTTTCTCTTTTAAAAATAAACTTATTAACACTAAAATAAGAGTTATTGGTGGTTAAAATGTGGTTGGGTGAAAGCTTTTTTCTCTTTCTTTTTTTTAACAAATATTTATTTTATTTATTGGCAGTTAGAGAATGAAATATAAAAAAGGTGAAGTTTTTACGATTAAATGACCAGAGCAAAAAATATTAAAATATTCAGTGATGTAAAAGTTAAAAATGTCATGGACGGTAAAAAAACCGTCTCAGTTAGCCGTGTCCGTGTAGTAAAACGCCTAGAACTTTTAGTTTTTGTTTTAATTAATTTATTTAATTATTTTAATGGCTTTGCTTAACATAGAAGATTAACAGGGAAAGGAGGAATCTCATTCATCCTGAAGTAAAAGTCATGTCTTGATCCCATTATAAACTCATCAAGATTTCTAAAGAAAAATCAGATTCTTGATTCCTTTTCCTCTCAGTAAGGTAGGCATTTTACTTTTAGATCAGACTAGTGATAAAAGTAACTCTAATGATTAATAATAAGCAAACACGCTTTATTGTTCCATGCTAGAGCTCTGCATGCTCATTCCTTGAAGCTACTCTCATTTGTTTATTTTTATATTTTAAATGTATTTTTAGAGAGATTAAAAAAAATTATTTTTTAATTCAAATTAATATTATGTTTATGTATTTGGATTATTATGATGCAATGATATAAAAAATAATTTTTAAAAAATAAAAAAGTATTATTTTAATATTTTTTAGAGTGAAAATCACTTTGAAAACAATCCAATTGTAATTCCAAATAGGTTTGATAATCTTGTAGCCAGCCAATTATCACCTGGCTTGAAAAAAAAATAATTTTTTAATATAAAATAAAAACAATAAAAGAGTTTCAAAGTTTAAGATTTTCTTAAAGAAAGAGGGACATTATATCAACCAATTACCAATAAATTTTTAGAATGTATTGGTTACTTTTGACTCTAAATTAGCCGCAAATAATATTAAGAAACCAATGAATTAAAATCCAACTTGCATCTATATATATATATATATATATATATCGTCATTCTTCTCAAAAAGTTTCTTATTTGATCCCTTTTTCATAACAGTAGAAAGTTAGTAAGGTTTATGGGTGAAGTAGGCAACATGTCCAAGACACGTCGTATGATCAAAGCTGCCAAGAATCAAGTGGTTACAATTTTCAATTAGGATTGCAGCACCAATGCTCAATCTGCCAAATGTTTATGTGTTTAAAGATTTTAGTCAACTTACAAGCACATGCAGCCTTGAAAAGAATTAATCTCTCTGGGTTAATAACTACTCAGTACTAAGAATTTATATATACCCTCGACCTGACATTAAAGGAATATTACAGTATGAGCATGGGACTTGTGTCACGCTGTGATCCCATCATAGACTCCCTTTGCGCACCAAAAAAAAAGAAGAAAAGCAAACAAGAAATTAAAACAGTAATTAAAGCATTTATGCTCGCCCTAAGCCCAGCCTGATTTTAAAATACGAATTATCGCACATCGGACCAAGAGCATATCTTTTATTTTCAACTTTATCAAAACATGAAATTACCCCACACAGCCTTCCATGCAACATAGTTTATCACTCTTATTGCTATATATATGCAAACACAGATTCATTTTTAAAAAAAAATAAAATCCTAACAGTCATTAAAGCATGGCTCTTTTTTTATTAATTCGAAAAAAATTATATATTAATTAAGCATGGAGAGATTAAAATGATGCTCATTAAATTAATAAATGAAGAATCAGTAATTAGCTTTTTTTTGTGCTGATGACACCTTATTTTGCCAAGGCCAGTTCAAGGTAAAATGAAAAAGGTACATTTCATTATTTTATTCCTGCCTATAATTTTTTTATGTCACATCATGTTAGGATTATTCATTAAAACATGGTTTAATTCCATGTATAACAATAAAAACTATAGGTAAATTTTATGAAATTGTTTAAGAACTCATAAGATGCATGGCTTCCTTTGCACATATCCTGCTTTTCTCTAGAATATATAAAGGCATGTATTGGGGCCACTTGTTTTTGTATTTTAAAAATATTTGAAAAATATTCAAATTTATTTAGTTATTTTAAATTAATATATTTTTAAATTTTTAAATTATTTTAATATATTAATGTCAAAAATAATTTTTAAAAAATAAAAAAATATTACTAATATATATTTTAATTATTTAAAAAATTATAACCGTATACTCGAACAAGACAGGAAGGACAAATACAGACAATTTGAGGGGTGGGGCTGGGGCCGCAGGCCAGCAATGGGAACAGGATAAACCAAAAAACAGTCGGCGACACGGCAATGCATATCTGGACCAAGTCAGCACGCAAAAAAAAAAAACGCTGGCAGACGAGGACCCTTACCCGTTTCAACACGTGTCAAGAATCGTCGATGGATCCCACGTCCTGTCAAGTTAAAGATGAATTTAGATAAGGAAGCAGAGAGGTTGCTTAGAAAGACAGGCAAACATCCTCCCTTTCCCAGAGAAAGAGATGCTAAAAAAAAAAAACTATTTAGATGGTGTTCAAGTGGCAAGGATTTGGGATCAAGAGGTTTACTCTCTCTGTGGTTTCAGGTTCGAGTCCTTGATTGCTCATATGATGGCCACTAGAGGTTTACATGGTCGTTAACTTTAGGGTCCGTGAGATTAGTCGTGGTAACCCGGACACCCACATTAATCTAAAAAAAAATGCTAAAAAAAAGCAAAGTATTTTTTATTTTATCTCTGCGGAGCAAAGAACCGAAACTCTTGTCCCCCTTCCCCCACAATATAATATTTTTACGTGACCAAACAGCCCTTGTTACTTGATTAATTTTACCAATACCAGTACTACTTTCTAAAACTGAGTTTGGTTATGTTTTAAAAGGTTATGTATTTTAAAAAGAATTAAATTCATATTGTTTTATGGTTTTGATATTCTGATATAAAATATAAAAAAATTTAAAAAATATATTTTAATATATTTATAAGCAAAAATCTTGATGCACCGTAGTACCCAAAATGCATTGAATGCCAATAACACTATCTTATTTGGTTGAAAAAATATATTCTGGAGTTAGAAATCATTGAAATTTTATTTTTTAGTAAACTTTCGTAATAATTTGAATTTGGATGACTATAACTATATTATATCCCCCAAACATCCCCCATCTCCTCAGATTATTTTGTTTTGATTCTCTCAACGTGCACTGTGACTCATCAGCGAGAGTAATCGCGTGTTTGGCTCACCTGAATTGCAGTTTAGCCTGCATTATCGTGACCTCGCATGTGATTCCAGTGTTCGAGATTGCAGTGCGCGCGTGCGTGCGTGTATATCATTAATTGTTTTTGAAGTATTTTTTAATATATCAGAACAGTATTTTTTTATTTTTTTTAAATATCACCATATCAAAAAAATTAAAATCATAAAAAATTTATTTAAAATAAAAAATTTACGAGATTATTTTTCAAACATGAAAACAGACATAATTGTTCTTTCCTACTGTTTGCTTTCATTATAATAATCTATTTTGTTCAAATTAACAAAATAATTAATTATGTGCAGTTTAAGCAACTTATTGGTGAGTTTTCCAACAACCAGCCAGCAGCACAACTATCAAAGCTGGGGCTCTGCGTACAATTCCAACGTGGGCAAAATTCTGCTACAAGGTATTCACCATGCAAAGTTTTATCTCGAATTGATTAATTTTCAAGCTCGATTTACTATGATTTTTTAACCATTTTTTTCTTTTTTCTGAAACAATAATGGTGAAGAAATTAACAAAAATATTTAAAAGAGAGCTGATACTAACCATCTGATCAAACGGGGTGCTAGATTGTGAAAAAGGCAGGAGGACTGTCGTGTCAAAGTTGAATTTTGCAATTGTGGACAATTAATGTAGCTTGAATCTTCCCATCACTATTTTACCAACCAGTCCCTCCGTCCTTCCATGACCATTTAACTGCCATTAACTACGCCTACATGTCCCAACTGCGACTAGCTCATTCTGCTTGGTCTCCTCTAAACCCACATAGTCAAAATCTGACATGATTGCGGATTGCCCTTCATGGACGAGGGAAGATTATCTGCCACCGCGCCTCTCGCCCGTTGGATAATGTAATCACACCTCAATCATGAAATTATCCCCTGCGAGCAAGGCATGGCCGGAGAAATCCCACTTGGAGCGTTGATTTGCCAATAGCTGCTGGTGGCAAGATCAATGGCTGAGATTGGCAGACTCGGATTATTCTCGCTAGCTAGGGATATTCACTTCTGGTACGGCTTCATATTGTGACTCACGTGCATGCATGGTGTGTATCTAGCATTAGCATCGCCCTCGGTGCTCCTAGGGATCCATGATCAAATGGAGATCCCCTGTGTGCGTATTTTAGCACAGCATTTGTCTGTTTATCTAACATGGACCCACCCAGCGGGACTGGGAGACAATGCCGTTGGATCCTTTCCAGGGGAGGTGCACATTTTCCCAGAAAACAAAATACAAGGTATAAGAAAATGTGAACTTTTTTCAAAAGTAACACGGTATGTATTTTGGGAGAATGACAAGGGATGAAAAGGTAGTTAGAAAAAAATAACACGGTTATAGCATTGCTATGTTTTTTAATATTGTGTTTTATATATATATATATATTGTTATTTTCAATAATAATTGTTTGTTTGCATTTTAAAATATATGTCTTTTCAAATCAATTAATCTAAAAAAATCAACCTAAAATTTTATAAAAATTCAATAATAGAAAAGGAATTCGAGATCCGGTGATTAATGAAGAGAAAGGGAATAAAATGATTAGATATGAAAGAACAATGGAGAGGAAAAAAAAAAGGAATTAATAGGCTACCAAGACACATCATATGTTTTTTACATGCCTGGTATTGTTGGAAAAATCTTGATAGAATGTTTATAATTATACCTATAAAACTATTAAATAAGGTCATAGTTAATTTTAAATTAACAATAAACAGATTTTTTGGCCAATTATGGCCTTGTTTAGCAGCAACCAAGGATGTGATTAGAATCATCTTGATGAGAATTTTCTAGCAGTATTAGATGTGTCAAAAACAAAAATCTAATGTGCTTTTAATAACTCATTATTTTTATTTTTATTTTTATTTTTATTTTACTCTCTTCTTTCTCTCTTGTGATAAGTCACTTTACCTTCTTCTTTTTTTACTGTTAGATTTTGAATTTTGTTTATTAAATATTTTATCTTCATAAAATTTTAAGTTGATTTTTAAATATTTTAAATGAGATATAAATTCTGAAACAACAACTATTCTAAATAGCCGGTATGTTTAAATTGTTACTTCCTTAGCTATTTTAGAATGATAAATAATACACTTGTGGAAATAAATCACGTTCCTCGCTAAAATTGTAGTGGTCTGGTGCTATTGATCCCTCAATTAGAAATTGAATTTAAAAAAACACAAACAGGACCAGTCATGTGATGTAGCCTGTACTCGCAAAGTGTTTTTTTTTTAAAAACAATTTATATTGTACTGATTAAAATTTAAAATTGATATTTATTTTATTTTATTTTAAATAATTATTAATATTTTTTAAAATATAAAATCTTATTAGTGCATGATATTATAATAAAAAAATAATTTTATTATTTTCAAGAGATTAAAAATGAAATGAAAAAAATTATAACTAGGAAAACATGATAACCCCTTTCTTTGAAAAACTTCATGTAAGCTTTGGGTTTTTTCAATAAAAATATTTTTTAATTGAAATTTTATTATTTAATAATGTATTTGTTGATGTTTTTGGTTAATAATTTATTTTTATTTACCTTTGAGCTATTATTACTGCTACCATAAATTATATTTAATTAATATTTAATTTTATAGAAAAATATAATTTTATTATTTGAAAAACAAGCCCAGGCATGGATTTAGGCCAGTAAATCATTGCTATTTCGTTATTTAAAGTGTGTTTGGTATTACCGTAGTTGTTATAGTTATAACTTGAAAAAATATTTTTAATTGAAATTGGTTTGAAAAAATATATATTTGGTTAAAATTATAGTTAAAATTGAAGTTAAACAAATAATAATTTAAAGTGTTTGGTTAAAAATACCTGTGAAATTGAGGTTATAAAATAATTTTAAAAAGTATATACTACTACCGATGATTTTTAATTTAAATATTATAAATTTAACTATAGTTATTACTTTATAAAATAAACAATACTTTATATAAAATAATTTTTATTATTTCATTAAATTATCTATAATTCCATCATGTATGACATATATCCAACAAGGATTATAGTTTTCATAAATTTTTTAAAAGCACGATAACATCAGGTAAAATATAACCAGAAATAAAATTGAAATTGCTATTAAATTTTATAAATATTATGTCATTAAACAATTTCCGTCTAATTCATGTAGTATCAATAAACAATGCTCAACATTGGTTTTTAAAATAAAATACAACTAAAAATATATTTTTTTATTTTGCTAGGTCGAACCCGGTTCAATGTTTTTTTTAGCTCCGAATCAAACTTGATCTAATCATAACAGTAAAAAATATCTCCACTGCTTTTGTTAATTGTAAAATTATGCTTTATTATTCACATGAATAATAAAATATAGCCACGTGGGATTTCTCCACGTAAAAAGTAGCAAAGAGCTGCTTCTTATCATTCTGGTAAACTCGTAACACAGCCACGATTTATGATGGGCTTTACCAATAAAAAAATTATTTTTTTCAATACCAAACAATAATATTTATAATTATAATTACAATACCAAACAGCAATACCCGCAAGCCTAACTTGTTTTTCACATCATCCATGTTCATATTTTAAATCATCTTTCTTTGAACATCTCCGAATATTTTTTTATTGATTGAATGAGGTAGAAAAAAATACTTGATTTTTTGTTGAGATTGAAGATATCAATAAGAAAATGAAGAATTTTATAAGCAAAATATTTTTTTAAATTGAATTTAAATAATAATTTTTTATAATTTTTTTATGTAATTAAATTAACTAATTAAAGTGCTTGTCATATTATATTACCTGGTATTTTTATCTGTTCCTGTTTTTCAAATTTACAATATAGTCTTTATTGAACAATTTAGGTAGATACGCGTGATACGAATTAAGCTACGGGGGAGGTATTGGAAAGGTGATGACGCCATTCTCGACGGACGGAGGCGACCGAGTCCACCGAAAATGAATCGCTTTTCATTCACTTTAACGGGACCAAACCCTTGATTAACGGCGTCAACGTCGCGGAAGAGACCTGATCATTCAGGCCCTTCAGTTGCGGAATTGTGGTTCTAGTATTCAAGACGGAAGGAAAAATTAGCGAAGGCTGTTTAAGCGGGTCCCGCGTACCAACGGCTAGGACAGTGCATAAGTAGGGGTACGTCATGTCAGTTTAGGAATAAAACGCCTACTTACACTCAATGCTGACAAATAGGAATTCAGAACAAAAAATCAAGCCTATAGAAATAGAATACGAAAAATGCTGCCATCATGGGAGCTCAACCAATTCCATCTGTAATGGCAATATAAACTAGATAATTTCCAGGATCAAGATTTATTTACATATAAAAGATTAATGCACAGCCCAAGAATTTTTTTTACAATGTTTTTAAACTCAGTTTAATGGGTTAAACTTTCAACCTTTCAACTATATTTTCTGTCAAAGTATTTTTATGATGATATTTTTATTTTAAAAAATATCTAATTTCAAGACAAGTATTACATTAAATTGATTTTAATAATTTTTTCGAGACAACAATAACTTTGTAAAATATATAAAAAATAAATATTAAAATTTAATTTTTATTTTTATATTTTTTTGCATTTACTTTTAATTTACTAGCATGCTAAAAAAAATATTCAAAAAACCAAACACGAGTCAATTTCTGGTATGTTTTTTTTAAAATCACAAAAATCCTTGATATAGTTAATCAAAATAAATAATAAAATTTAATTTATAATAATTATATTTTTTTCATAGTACGATAGATAAATTTTTATTTGAGAATAAAAGAAAAAAATAAATATTCATGAAACTAAACACCAAGTTAATGATATTATGTATTTTTTTTCTAAAACCATATAATTATATATATATATAAAATCAAACTAAATAATAAAAATAAATTAATTTATAATAAAATAAACTCGATGCTTAACAATGGAAATAGAAAAGGAAAAAAATTATAAAGAATATTTCAAATAATATTTTTTAAAAAAAATTTAAAATTATTTTTAATGTTAATATATTTATTTTTTTTTAAAAAATAAAAATAATAATTTAAAATAAAAATTATTCAATTTTTTTGGAGCACGGTGCAACCACGGTCTTAATTAACTGGTTATATAAACCAAGAATATTTGATTGAATGACAGCCCCTCCTAGACGGAGGCTAATTGTCTAGAGGAGCCGTTGTTCATTTGAAGAATTTAAAGGCAATGAAACAGCAGCGGGTTCACCGTATGCACTCCCCGTGACAAATACAATGAAGCTGGAGCGTCGACTGTGGGATTCGGCGCTTAAAGTTGACACGTGTCATGTCCGTGACAACCACCTAGGCGCCGAAATATAGACGCTGTCGCACGCGATTCTCGTTGAATAGATGGCACCGAACTTTTTTCCCTGCCTTGATCAACGGTATCTTTACCAGAATGCAAACAAACGGGAGCCGTAATGGGGGCAAATCAGTAGATTGTGTTGGATTGGTGAGGGTATTTCAGGAATAATAAGCCTGGAAAAATGGGGCGGCGCGTGAAGCAGAGTACAACAAAAAAACGCTGTCCCGTTTAGCTTTAATTTATTTATATTTTGTTTTTAAATGCATTGGCTATTTTTATTTTATTCTATCCATTAAAAAGAACTAGAAATTATTAAAGAGCCAAGCCTCCTTTGCCCTCTAAAGCCTTGATGACAGTCATTCTTTGCCCTGATGACGTGTCCTTTTTCACATACCGTGCCTTATAAATTTATCAAATATTGTTTTATTTGAAAGTCTTGCAGAAGGGATAAGGTGCAAGGAATCATTCGAGGCGCAATAATTTAAATTAGGATTGCTGTTTTTAAGCGTAAACATTCACAGGCTATTTATAAGTGTGATAGTTGTTGAGATTTAAAATATTTTTAATTTGAGAATGTATTAAAATAATATTTTTAATATCAATAAATTAAAACAATTTAAAAATTATAAGATAAATAATTTTTTAAAAAAATGTTAAAATTTTTAAAAAGCATGATTTAATCACGACACAAACACCGTCATCTATCATGAGCTCTCTTTCATACGGTGGATGGTGGTTTCCATTTCCGTGGGTCTTCTGGCTTACCTAATAAGGACACAACCAGGAAAAAATAATGGCTGTGAATTTTTTATAATATCTTTTTTTCGAGTTCTTGGAGTCTTTGGTTGCCATGACATTGATTGAATTTAAAAATAAAGTGGTTTCTTAAAACAATATTTGACTAATATAAAGGCTATCAACAGGAATCATTATCATGATGCATGTCGGGTTGCAAAACAAAAACTACATTTGATTTTTTAAATTTGTTTTCTATACCCTGCTCCCTGGTTTCAACGTCCCCTTGCGCATGACTGGAATGTCATTCTTTTAAATCTACACTGGAAAAAAAATAAAAATCCAGGAAGAGAAAAGGTTAAAAAAATGAACAAGTGACAACTCTGAGGATCGTATTGTTATCAAGTCAGACAAGCATTTTGAGAAGGAAAATGTCTTAGCGTGAGCTAAAAAAATAAAAATTTAATTCAATTAAAAAATAAAAAAAACATCTTTATATTTTGACAAGAAAAATAAAATAAAATAAATTCATCAAAATCCAACTACTACACTACATCACTAGAAAGATCACGTCAAGATGCTTTCAATATTATTATAGAAAAACCGTATTTAGATATGAGATGACACTTTATGCGCTGTTTAATATTTATATATTCGATATATATTAATTATTTTTATTATAAAAACAATATTTATATTCATAAAAAACCAAATTATTTTGTAATTAACTTGTTAATCACTAAAAACTATTGAGAATAAAAAAAAACCAATGACAAAACTCTTGAAAGTTTTATTTTAAGAGCAATATAGTATTTATATTATGCTTTAAAAATATAAAAAATCAAATTATCCCAATCAATCTTTCTAAAAAAATATGATCTTTACAATGGTTTTAAGAGGTCAAAATTCCGGATTATCCCCAGTTTATACGGGGAAAAAATCATGATTTTTTTATTAGAAGAGCAAAAGAATAATTGCAGTATCATAATGAACAGTGACACGTATATGGGAATTCTCCATGCCAACAATTTTCCGTTTTAATGCAGCGTAGCTGTTCATAAAAAAACGTAAAGAAAAGTAAAAGCTGCATCCACATCCAAATTTAGCATTTCTAACTTCCATTTCTGTATACAGATACACTGTACATAATTTAAATACGCGTCAATAATAACAATAAATGTAATACAAATGAAAAAAGAATACGGCGTATTAGCAGCGGGTTGGGGGACGGTACATTCCAAAAGAACCAAAAACCTTTCTACACCAGAACTGCCCACACGCCACACCCCACCCCCCACCCCCCCTCCACTGTAAAATGACCTCCCTTTTCTCTCGCTGCTCTCATTAGCCTTTTGCCCTCCACCCCCCCCTCTCCCTATAGTTCTAGAGGCAGAGATAAACATATTCTTCCACACGCCGTTCTCTCCTTCCTCAACACTCTACTTTCTCTCTTACTATATATATATATATATATAAATTCATTCATTCACACATACAGCTAATAGACACCGTTCTTTCATTCTAGCCAAGCGAGGAACTTTCTTCCTCTGTTTGGTTTTTTTCAAAAGAAAACACACCATTAACACACAAAAGAAAAGATGGCCTGCTCTTATCTTGGTCCTTGTTTCCTCTTAATTTGCTCTCTTGCGCTTTTTGTTTCTGGGTCTCAAATTCAGAGAACTTCATTGCCTATTATATCCTTTGATGAAGGATACACCCAACTTTTTGGGGATGATAATCTGGTCATGTACAGAGATGGAAAGAGAGTCCATCTATCTCTAGATGAGAGGACAGGTTCTTGTATTTTCGTAATTTCTGTTTTGGGTCTATGATTCTGGTTTTTCATTTCCTTATATGTGTGCGTGTTGCGTTGGCATTCATTGAGAGTTTCTTTGGGTTGTGTATATGCAGGGTCCGGATTTGTTTCTCAGGACTTATACCTACATGGATACTTCAGTGCTTCTATCAAGTTGCCAGCAGATTATACTGCTGGAGTTGTGGTTGCTTTTTATGTGAGTAACAGTGCATATTAAGAATTTCAATGTGTTTTTAAATAAATAACTGGGTTTAATATTTGGATTCAGTTCATCATTTATCAGACCTAAATTGGTGTTTTTTCTTTCTTTTCACGGGGATTATTTGATTTATCTTCCAAGTCTTGTGCTTTCGATGTATCGAAGAAACTCAGATTGATGTTTCTTGATTTACAGTTTTTTTTTCATGCCAACAGTTTTCTCTGTCATGCTAACCTTGAAAGTCTGATCAGACTGCAACAAACTCATTCTCATGAGTTTGTTAGTTGTCCACTGATTTTATGGTTCATGTCTAAGCTCTATTTTAAGAAACTGAAAAAAATCCAATCTACCCTCATGCTTGCCATTTCTCTCCACAAAATGTTATCTTTTCCTCAAAATATAGCAAGGAAAATAAATAATATCATTATCATGCTAATTTTTGCCGATAAATTTCAAAATTTTGATCAAAGAAAAATGAGAAAAAAACTCTTCTTATATCATGTCTGTTTCTTTTCTTAACAGATGTCAAATGGTGACATATTCGAGAAGAACCATGATGAAATTGACTTCGAGTTCTTGGGTAACATAAGAGGCAAAGATTGGAGGATCCAGACAAACATTTATGGCAATGGCAGCACTAGTGCCGGCAGAGAAGAGAGATACAGCCTCTGGTTCGATCCCTCTGATGATTTCCATCAGTATAGCATTCTCTGGACCAATTCTCAGATCATGTAAGCAACAAACCTGCTTCCCTATCTTTTTTTTTCTTCTTGTTCTGTTTACCTGTGTGGTTTTACATGTATTATTTTTCTTGCAATTATAGCTTTTTAAAGGGTGTACTTTACCTTTTAATCAATAATGACCTCATGGTATATACGGTATGTAATTTACTGTTTTGGGGGGTAGGATGGATGCATTTGCTGTACGTAGAGACAAAGTTCCTTCTTTTAGGTGACTGGCTCAGAAAGTTCTCTGTTCTTTTACCTCTAGGGACATGCGCCTGTTTGAACAAAACCAGTCTGCCAGCTTTGGCATGGCTAAGGTTTGGTAAACTATTTGTTTGGTTACTGAGAAAAGTTAGATTAAATTTGAGATAAGATTCTATTTAAACATTGATGTGATGGAGCTGTATGCAACCCTGTAATTCTCAGGGAAAGACCGAAAAAGCATCCAATCTTGTCAGATATTCACAATTTTATGTACTTGTTTCCTCAATTTTTCACATTTACCAATTTCAAGGTATTGGTTTTCTATTTTGCATATGAACAAGCTGTGCTGATTTTGTTTTAGGAGGATTAATCCTTTTTGGTGCATCGACTACCATTCTAATTCCGTGTCTATTTCTTTTATATTTAGATTTTACGTGGACAACATTCCAATTAGAGAGGTTAAAAGAACAGAATCCATGGGAGCAGATTTCCCTTCCAAGCCGATGTCTTTGTATGCAACGATATGGGATGGGTCTGACTGGGCTACTAATGGAGGCAAATATAGAGTGAATTACAAATATGCCCCTTATGTGGCTGAATTTTCTGACCTTGTTCTGCACGGGTGTGCTGTCGATCCTGTTGAGCAGCTTCCAAGATGCGATAATACAGAGAGTTCTCAGGCGATCCCCACCGGTGTCACACCAGTCCAAAGAATTAAGATGGAGAGCTTTAGGGCCAAGTTTATGACATATTCTTATTGCTATGATCGGGTTCGGTACAAGGCTCCCCTATCAGAGTGTGTGATCAATACCAAAGAAGCAGACCGACTCAAATCTTACGATCCTATTACTTTTGGCGGAGGCCGGCGCCACCATGGGAAACGACACCACCGTAGTCGGTCAAGTCATGCTGAAGTCATTTCCATTTAAGAAATATGCAATGGTGGCATTGTCTTGTGATGGATAGGGGTTAATGTTGTCATCTTAATCCTAGTGCATTTATGCTATTATGATTTAGCTGGGGTCATTTGTTTTTGTTGTGAATAGAGGAAAAAGAGCATAGATTCTTGTATGGTCGATGATGGGTGGTTGGGCGAGGATGTGTATAGTTTTCCAGTTGTTCATCTCATCATTGATGTTGTCTCTTGGCTTTACAGATTGAATTTGGTAATGATTTTTTCTGTACTCTTGACACGCTCTAACGGGTTAAATAAATTCCTAGTATATGGAGTCACTCCATGTGTGTGCTGTTGGTATGGGTTTTGGCTGAGTTTTCGCACTGAAATGGATGTTGTCATCAAGCATCTTGTCTGTTGTCTAATATTTTATTTTATTCGCCTTTTGTTTGATCCAAGTGAGAGAAAAAAAACATCTACTGATACCAGGACATGTCTTTAAAGGTCAAGAGCTCGGGCCCCCTGATCTGTCTAGATGTCTCTAATATTTTAAAGGTCAGACCTGTCACCTTCAGAGGACATTTTGTCAATGGTTAGTTGGAATGCAAAGTCGGTTTAGATGTGACAACTGGTGAAGGCAACGCTGCTGCAAATGGCAGAATGCTGGGCTTATATAGCTCACAGCTTCTGGTCTCAACGGTTCTAAATTTTGGAGAGGGGCGAGAGGGTTTTCTTTGAAATTCCTCAAATATTACGTCAATGTGGAATGATATGTTTCGGGAATGCGGTGGAAATTTTAGTTTTTTAAAATTGGCTTTTTTTTATTTAATTTTCAAGATTATTTTCGTGTACTAATATTAAATTTAATTTTTTTAAAATAAAATATAAAAAATTTATTTTATATATTTATAAAAAAAACCACTTTCAACTACTATCACTGCTATAATTCCAAAAACTCTAATTAAATACAACAATACATGTACAGAACATTTTCCAGAACACTGTATCAGTAGTAAAAAGTGAAGAAAGATCGGTGCGCGTCAGTTGACGAATTTAGATATTTCTTCTCCGAATACCAAAAAAAGACATCAATTTCCTCTCCAGAGTCAATTTTCGGCAGAAGATAAGTGGATGGAGAGTTAGATTGAAGCAAGGGAGAGAGCCCGGTCAAGGATTTCTTTGAGCCACATTGGAGTCTTTTTCTATTCAAAACTCCATGAGAGGATCCCACCTGGCCTCGCAATTAGTTGTTCTGTGACTCTCTCATTGGATACTTTAAAGCAGCAAAGGTTGTTGATACTTCATTCTAAGGTTAATGTACCATATTAATAAAGACATTGAAATACATTAGAAAGCAAATCCCAAAAGAGAAGATAAGGCTGGCCTGAGTGGTGGATTAGATTAGCAGAACAATCAGGGCACTGGCTTTATTGCTTTAATCGAATTGAAATGTATTTTTTAAAAGTATTTTTTATTTTAAGATGTATTAATATATATATATATATTATTTTTATATAAGTATATCAAAACTATAAAAACATTTAAAAAATTAATTTAATAATTTTCCAGCAAATTGCACTCTTAAAACGCACCAAAAAATAGAGCACCCCTTCGTTTGTTTGTTGTTATTTTCATCATTCTTTTCACTTTTGTTTTTTCTTTTCCATTCTTTAGGATAAAGATGTAGATTTGATTTGTATTGGAGGTTTCTCTTAATTTTACTACAATGTACAATTCATTTAATAAGATTTTGATGTTTTGCATGGTATAAAAACATTGATGTATTTGTTTAACTTAAATCATTAATAAATTCAAATGTTTTTTGATCAAAAAAGAATTGTAAAGTATATTACTACAATTTGTTTGTGAAATTTTATAATTTCTGAGACACCATAGTATAGTCTGTTCAAATAAAAAATAAAACCAACAGGGAAATAAGGTATAGAATGCTAAATTGATCCAAGGTGATTGTATCCAAGATTACGAGACAATGTTTGCTGAAGTATCATGTTCGCTGACTTCGGGGAATCTCTTAATGATCATAAACTTTGTCGGAATGGATAGATCCTTTTCTCATAAGCTCGAAGGCCTGTCCCTCAGATGCAGAGATTATTTGGGAATCTAGTGTAAATTGTGTTTTATAATAAAAAAATATTTTTTAATTTTTTCAAGATTATTTTAATGTGTTTATATTCAAAATAATTTTTAAAAAATATAAAAAATATTATTTTAATATATTTTAAATAAAAAATACTTTAAAAAACAACCACTACTATATTTACAAATACACCCGCAGCCTCACTCGTTTAACTCCAAGAATATTAATTGACCCATGAATCATTTCCAATTCTTTTTAAGATAGAATGGCACCAAAACTGCTGCAAGATTACTAGCTTCGTTGCTGATGGTATCATCACTGCAAGCTAATGGTATTGGACTCAAGAAAGGCATCCCATAAAGTGGGTTTAAACTTTGAAGTACATATCTGTGGGAAATTGTTTTAGCAAAGAATAAAGAATTGAAAAGCATATTATAAAACTGGTGCAATCTATAATCAAGAACTTGGTTTTAACTATAATTATTATATTTTCTTTGCAATATAAGTTGATTTTAGATTTAGTTTCTGTTAAATAAAAATACCTATTTATTTTTGACAATTCTTCATATAAACTATTAATATATCAATTGGTACATTTATTAAAACAATATATATATATGTATATATATATATATTTTACAGTTTTCCCACGATTTGAAGATACGGGGAGCATACCTCCACGTATCAGGAAGCTGGGATTCCAAAGGTTGGGCATAGAGAAGGAGACAATAACAGTAAGCAATAAGACTTTAGCCTTTCGCTTTAAAAGTTCAGTTGCAAGGAAAAGATCCATGGCCATAATGAAAAAGCTAGAGACGTGGTTTTTATGAAAATCTTTGATGCCTCTAACCACAGAGGTTTTGATCGGCCAAAAGGTAATCGCTGTCACAGCTGGAAAACGATCACCAGCTTCACAAAAAACATCACAAGCACTCATTACTTTTTCTTTTCCTCAAAAATTCATGTGGGAGGGAGCGCATTTGAATAAAAGTTGTTTTCTTGCTTATCTGACCCTCCAATGTGGCACGGCTAGCCAACTCGAAACTGGATGAATCATTAACAAAATCCGAGTCAATTTACTCGCACAGTTCCTACCACACTTGCCTACTAATTCTTGTAATTAACTTAACGATCTTGACCACATGATTTTAAGTCTCATCAAAAGCACCTTTTCTATCTATCATAGAAATCATGTGTGGTGCCTGTAAATTGTTACAAATTATATGATCGCCTTTCTAG
This sequence comes from Populus ilicifolia, assembly GCA_015708895.1. Taxonomy (NCBI): domain Eukaryota; kingdom Viridiplantae; phylum Streptophyta; class Magnoliopsida; order Malpighiales; family Salicaceae; genus Populus; species Populus ilicifolia. The sequence goes on from SRLM01000224.1 coordinate 1,938,792, forward strand.
TCTAGGTCGGGAAATGATATTATCAATCGGCTTCTACTTTAAGCTTAAGAAATAATACCTTTTGTGTTCATGATTTTGTCACTAGCTTCTTCTGGGAAATATTTTGTTGTGTAAACTTGACTCTGGTTTCTCACTCCTTAACTGTTCCTCTTATTTCTGCTGTCGGAATGGTTTCTTCATGCCAGTATTGCTGAACAAAATTTGGAAGAGTAAATTCCATTGCTCTTCCATTATATATTAAATGCTATTTATTAGTTTGAAATAGGGGGAAAAATTGTAATTTTTTCAGAAAATACTATTGATCAAGGAAAAACGAGCATTCAACACTGCCCTGCTCCTCTTTGTATTCAATCGTGGTGCATTTGATCGTTTATATATATATATATATATATATATATATATATACAGGGTTAGAAGCTTAGAAAGGTCTCGAGGAAAACTATATTGCTTTAGTGAATATAATGAGTGTAGATGACTAGCTCGCTTGAAAAACCTTGGTTGGAAGAGGTCTTCCTAGGCCGCCTCATTCTCCACCGATGGGCCTTGTCATCTTGCTAAAGAGGCCTTTGTATATTGTTTGGAATGGATGCATCAATGGGCCTAACCATTTTGTGTACGGTAAGGTTTTAATTGAAGGAACAAAATGAATTAAAAATCCAAATCTATAATTACATTATTATTATTAACAATGCCGACCACGACAACAACAATCCCAATTCCAATCCCAATCAGTTAATAATACTCTTATATTTTTTTTTAAAATATATTATTAATTATAATTAAAACTAATTAATATTTCATTGTAATATATATTTATAAGTGAATTTAACATGAGCTGCACTATTAAGTGTTGTAGTACGAGGTACTATAGATTATGGATGCTTTTATTACGAACTGGACTGCAATGTGGATGAGGCAGAGGTTGCAACTTGTGGGATCCAAACACTAGGCTAGAGGAGTGCTGGGTACATCATTGCGCATACACGTTGCTTACCGAAAGGTTGGATATATCCCAACATACACGTGGTGTTTAGATTCTTGCCTTAGTGCTAGGCATATACACGTTGTGTTTAGACTTCATTGCTAAGCACCCATCTGTGCACATGAGGGGTTTAAGATATTGTTTATAAATTAGATATTTTCTAGCGTATACGTGACATCATGACTTCGGACTTAAAGAGGAATAGGTTGAGCTTCAGGACTTATGATTAATGGGTATAATATAAGGAATTAATTTTATTAGGTTCTTCGTCAAGACTCAATATTTATATTTTTTAAAATTTTAAATATTATTTTTTAAAAAATATTATTATTTTTATTATAATTAATATTATAATTGTTTATGGCATTCTTTATAAAAATAAAAAGTGAGCCAGTGTTGTAGTATTATAAAAAATATTCAATAATTCTAAGTAATATTTAACAATTCTAATTATTAATATAAAAAAATATTATAATTTTCATTATCAGTATTATTATTTTTCTTGAAATACAAAGTATTCATATTAAAGATATTATTATTTTTGTTCTATTATTATTATTTTTCTAATAATTCAAAGTTTTAATATAAAAAATATTATTATTTATGTTCAAAATATTCTTGGTATTAAAAATAGTATTATTTGGGTTATAAATATTATTATTAATAAGATAATTACTAAATTAGAAAAAAAAATTTAATATTGAAAACAACCAAATATTTGATTTGAAAGGTAAAATTAAAAATCATTATTAATATTATTATTATTATCGTTAATAAATTTTAAAAATTTATAATTACAATAAAAAAAATCGCGTGTAAACATGTGGTGGGGACCTGCCTAAAGGTCAGACACACCTTTCACGCTCATGTTGTGCTTGAGCTATGTCTCATTGCCAAGCACACTTTATATATAGGTGGCACTTGGGCTCTTGTTTTTGGGTTGGGTACTCCTCAACTCACACGTGGCTCTTGGATCATGGCTTTGAACTCAAAAAGAATGAATTGAGCATTAGGACATATGATCAATAAGTATAATGTAAGAACTCAATTCTATTAGATCATTCATCAAGACTCAATATTTATAGGTTCTAGCATTTTAAGTATTATTATTTATTTGAGAATCATTATTATTTTTTATTATAATTATTACTATTAATAAATTTAACAAAAAATATTATTATTTATATTATAAATTTTTATGGCATTTCTTATAAAAATAAAAAGTGAGTCCATGGCGTAGTATTATTAAAAACATTTAATAATTCAAGTATTAACATAAAAATATTATAATTTGCGTTGTCAATATTATTATTTTTATAATAATTCAAAATTTTAATATAAAAAATATTATTATTTATGTTCTAAATATTCTTGGTATTAAAAATAGTATTACTTGGGTTATGAATATATTATTTTTACTATAATCAAAAGTATTAATATTAAAAATATTATTTTTTTGTGTTATAAATATTATTATTTTTATAATAATCAATATTATTAATAAAATAATTACTAAATTAGAAAGAAAAATTATTTTTAATATTAAAAAATTCAAAGATTTGATTTAAAAAATAAAAATAAAAATAAACATTACTATTATCTTTATTATTATCATCATCAATAAATTTTAAAAATTTGTTATTAACATTGAAAAAAAACTGTCTCTATGTGGAAACATGTGATATTTAGGAACTGTCCAGGGAATGAACACTCCCTCTATATACATGTAGCACTTGGGCTATGTTTCAATGCTGGGCATACCCTGCATACATGCACTAGTCGTGCTCCTGACTTTGGACTTGTGCTCTTGACTTTGGATTGAATATATTTTCTAGCGCAAATGGAACGCTTGTGCTCCCGCAGTACTTCCTAGCACACCAATGATCCTTGAGCTCCTGTCTTTGTTATGGGTACACCCTTTCTACATGCGTTGCTTAAGCTGTCTATCTGGAGGCCGTATACTGAACCCCAACACAGACCTAACTATTCCTGAACCCCGTATACTGCAGAATCTAAAATGTTTCTGAATCATAAGCTGTAGAGGGCTAAAATAGACTTGATCCTGCAATCATCAACATCCAATATTTTATAAAAATAAAAAGTGAACCGCTATTAGAACGCGGGCCGCATAACTAAAACGTGTGATTCTCACGTCATCCTCCTGGACCGTTCGAGCATGGGATGATTTTGACCACAACATACCTCCCAGCGAGTCATCTTGGAGCTCCAAGGGGACAGCACTCCGAATTCGATGCCTCAAAGTTGAAGAGGCTAGGGTTCAAGCTCAAGCCAATCAAAGAAATGCTTGATGATTTCATTGTTTCCCTTGTGGAACAAGGCCGTCTCTCTTCATTCAGTTTGGCTATGAACTTTAGATTCAATTTGAATCTTTCATTAAGAAAAACAAAATCTGAAACAACTTTTCCTTTATATTTTTACAATTTTGTTGTGTTTCGATTCAATTGTCACTTTTAAGTTCAAAGGATAATTTTCTCTCTCTCTCCAGTGGCTACAAATAAAAAAGAAGTCTATCTCCATGGGATTAAAGGTAGCTTTGATGATGTAAGTCCAATCGAGCCCAAAAACATAAGCCCTCAAACAACGCCTGTTGCTTTCTAGCAAGCAGAAGAAGCAGCATTCATGAGACACATAGAGAAGGAAATCGGCCCACCTTCGCGTTTCTCTCCACCTACAACGGAAAACATAGAAAGCAATCGCCTCTTGTATCCCTCTCTTTTTCTCCCTTTCCTCTGGCCTGGTCTAAGCACGCTGCGTTAGAAGACGACAAGTGTGCTCCATAATTAGAGATGGGAGTCCTGTATTGTTGGGGAAGCTGACATGTAATATACTGATATTTGTTTACTGACACAATATTTTACGTGGTTCGGCAAATTACCTACGTCCACGGAAGAAGTCATTGCATTATATAGGGAGAGTACAAAACTTACAACAATAGAGGAGGAGGAATTATTCACTCATTTAGCAACTCTCAACTTTATTCTTTTTTCTCTTTGCAGTGCTGCAATGACAGCTACTGCTTGTTGTCCTTGGCAACACACTCTCTCCTACATTTCTCACATCTTTGACTCTTCTTCTTCTCTCTCATTTTGTTCTCTAACATATGCCTCTATTTATAGGCATCTATGGAGGTTATTCTTGGTTTGTTGTCAACATTGATGGCCACCAACTCTAACTCATTTAATAATGGTGGCTATCAATAGTCAATAATTGATGTCATTCATTTGTTGCACATGAAATAACAACCAACCTAACATGTATCTGATTTATCAATCACGCAGTAATCTTCCCTTTTTTTGTTGCACGATGGTGATTAATATGGGTAATTCAGAAATGTTTTGTTGGCTTGGTGTGTTTTCTGTAAAGGACTGAGTGTGCTTTGCTAATGGCGTAGCCTGTCCCCCTCCTATTTATCCCTGGTTTTTAATGAAGCTGGAGATGATCCATCTTTTCGAGTCGTTCTTGCTGTTTGTGTTGATAGTTCATGTCATTTTTGGATAGGTTTTGGTTGGCTCAAGATTCTCACGAATAAGTTGTCTAGCTACGGATCACAGATTAATAATATTTTAACCTTTTATTATTCCAGAAGGCAGTTTAATTCAATATATTTGCGTTTTACCTGATTATCTGCGTTCTAACAGGTCCACACAACTCACAAGCATGTTCAACTCTGATAGAATTCTGAAGACGTATAGTAGATTGAGCATGCTATTGTATCCAATTCCTACAAGAAGCTGCCTTGGTGTGAAGGTACTCGTACTAAATGTTCCAATATGATATGGTATATACCCGCATATACCTACACGATGCTTACTATTGTGAAGAACTCCTTTGCAGAGAGTAGTTCACTCCATGTTTGAACACAAGATGTCTACAATTTCTGTTCTTTAGCAGTGTTAATCACTCTTGATTGAATTGAACACCTCCTTGGGCAGACCGACCCCAGTTGCCATCCCAAGTCATCTAGAACAGCAATTGGTTCTTGTGGTAATTCAAATTCGATAATCCTTCTCGCTGTCAAGTTTAAACGTTATGAATTCATGTTTTGATGTTTAGCAAGGCTGGTTAATGATCTTTTTGGTGCCATTTTTACACCCTTTTTACGTTCCTATTTCAATTCAAAATCAATAAATTAATCTGATTAAAAAGGCACGGCTTATTTCAACCATCGATATAAAGGAAATTAACGGGAAAATATCCTAAACGAAACTTCATATACCTGTGGGTATGTGGGGAGAGGAGTAACCTGAATCCTGCTCTCACTGTGGATGAAACAAGCTTAAAATTTCAATAATAAAGGGAGGAAAAACCCAATAATGCTAAATTTTATTGATTATTCATAATAATACTTGCATTAAGCTAGTCATATTCAATAACAAGTCTTTGGAAACAGATCTCTATCAGCAGGAGATTCCAAAACTAAGTGTAGAACTCCATAAAAGAGGCGAACCAGAATGAATCCCTCTCGTGGGACTTCGTGATCACATGGGTGTGCGTGTGGGAGTGCTAATTCAGTCTTGCAGGTTCTTTTTCCCAATAAAGAGGGGACTCCTTGTGCTGATTTGACGCATTCATGTAATTAGCTACTTGCTATTTGCTTCGATCAGAGAAAAAATTGTGCATGAAAAATAAATAAATGCCAGTCCAAAAGCTACACATCAAGGACAAAAAAAGTACTGGTTTAAAACCCCCACACAGTAAGAATATGGAGGAAACAGAAGTACCAGCCCAAAGGTCCACTGTTTCTGCTGCTTCCTTTTTTTACCTTTTATTATTCACTGTATGTCTTGATTCTTGACATACTTCTATTTCTCAGATTCAGCCTCTTTTCTCTCTACCATTTTGATGAAATTCCTAATAATTGTCTTGCCTTTAGATGTTATGATGCTTTCTGGATGGAACTGCACCCCCTGCAAAAATTTCAAACATTTTCAATAGCATCTTATAAAGACCTAAGTAGCTGTAAGAGCAGTAGAAAGAATGTCGATGGATCCAAGTAACCAATTGAAATAAAGAAATCATCAGTCATCAGCAAGTCCAAGGAAAAACGCATCTTGGATTAGTCCATCGTGTATATATATATATATATTTTTTTTTTTTCTAGAACCTCAGCATGTTTTTTCTCCATGAGGCTGAGTGTGCATGGATTTTGGCATATTAATACAACAATCTGAAAGGGGCACCTCTGTGTTTCACCGTATATTGTTTTCTAACCACCATGCAAGACCCCTAGTTTGTAATATCCTAGCAACATCAATTTTGGTATACTCGTAACATAATAGACGATGCACTGATCAAGAAAACAACATTTATAAATCATATAAGCAAGTAGATCGAGTTGGGGAAGGAACACCACCGACAGGTTGCAAAATGATCTAGGAATACTGATCACATGAAGGTTTCTGGGCAATCCGATGAGTGATTATAATCATGCAGTTTGATAGATTGAACATTAACACGGGTCATTTCTAAAATAACAGCTGTCAACTGGTAATTCACAAATAGCTTGGAAGACATATTCCATAAAATAAATTCTCCATTTTTCTTCACCAAATTGATCTTATGCCTTCATGTGGGTAATCTCAAGGAATGACTCAACCATAATTTATTTTTCTCAAATTTGAGAGTAAGAGGGAAAAAAAACTCCATCATGTTAAAGTAAGAGCTATGACTATGAAAGCCCATTATTTCATTTGAGAGCAGTTTTCTTGCCCTCACTAGCACTATGCTTTTTCTTGAAGAGAGGTGGGGGCGAAAGGAAAACAGTTAATAGAATGTTTCACTCTAAATATTCCAAATTTTTTTTTTGGCAGATGAAGCCACGAGTCTATATGCAAGACTTTCAAGTGAAGAAGACAGATCTCAACAAATTTCGTGCTACTCTACATCTAAGCAAGCAAATATGGATGCCGAGCTCAAACCTGTCAAATAATTGTATGAAAGGGCAATTTACTAATAAGAGGATAACAAATGAATATATTACCTGCAGATGCTTATATTTTCTATGGCGAGCAGCCATTATGAGGCCATCCTCAGTCCATGCTGTAACCTCTAGTTCTTCACCGGGGAAACTCTCCTTTTCAATCATAAGGCTATGGTATCTTCCAGCAGTGAAAGGACTGCAAAAGGTATACAGATATTGAGACAAACCATAGACGGACACAATCAAGATGAAATTTAATAGAGAGAAACTTAAGGCAAATCATGGCACGTATATCAATAGAATTTAATGCTTTACCAATTTGTTTTCCCTCGGAATTGTCTATAGTGGGGAAAAAAGTTACTCAAACGTAAATTCTGTAATAGCATATTAGCAAGCTAACCAGTTCCCAGATATTATTTTCTACAAATATAGAGGAAAGCTGACGAAAAATTCTAATCTAAGAAATTCATAACAAACACACAGAAAATATCAATGATAAAAAAATACCTTTGACACGCAAAGACCAAGGAAAATTTGGAAAAAGAAACTGTCTAAACAGAAAAGTCAGGTTTAAGAGAAATCTCACAACAACCACAACCCGCTAGCAGTGTAATAGTTAATCAATTGGACAAAATAAATAGCGCCATATGCTTGTTGTTGTCATGGGAGCATGATTCAACTCAACTTATTGCTTAACAAGGAATTTGTGAGCTGGTTTAGTATTATGATAATGGTTATTTTTTAAAATGTTTTTAGCTTGAAAACATATCTAAATTTTTGATATCATCACATGAAAACAATTTTAAAAAATATTTTTTTATAAAAATGCTTTTCAACTGCAAAAACAAGCTCTACTTGTATCTTTGACCAAAGATTTTTTTCAATCATTACCTTCCCTCTAAACGAACAACCCAAAGACGTTCAGACCTTGTCCGACATGTTTGCTAATTTTTTGTAGTCCAATTACAACTACGATACATCAGCAAATTGAGGTAAGGAAAGGACAAAGTTTGACTAATGTAGTCAAATAAGCATATAAGCAAGAGTCAAGATGAATGCCAGCATGAAAGCCATTTTATCAACCACAGAGAAATTCCCCTCCCTGTGGCCTTGCTATTTTATTTGCAAATAAAAGGAAAATCTGTCTAGTTTTGCCAACTTGCATATAGGTAAATCTTATTGCATCATATGCAAATGTAATTCTATACTAAATTTCGGTTGTGGCAACTCACGAGGTCAAACCCACAGCAAGTAGTCACGGCCTTTCACCAATTTTCCATGGTTGCACTTCCTGAGAATTCAATTGTTTTATTGCCGTTCAAAGTGTGAATAATGTCTCATGATCATACAGTAAAATGTTGAATTTTAATTAAAAATTTTGAATTTTATGAAAATGTGAGTGCAATTAGTAACCGTTATGATTTGCAACCTACTTTGGAATTTTGAATCAGATCTTAATTTACAGTTCACAAAATAAGGCTGTAATTCGCATGATAGATGAACAACTTAAGCAAATCTTTCAAAGTTATATGACATGTACCACTTCACATGCAACAACAAACCACGAAGGGAACGTGTAGTGGCAAGATGGAAGAGAAGACCACGACGTGTAGTGGCAAGATGGAAGACTTGTCTCCTTCCACTGCACTTGGGTTTGAACCCTAGCGTGCAGGCCTGTCACCCCCGCGGTGCCTTACATGCCTACTGAGTTTGCAGGGTATTCAGTGGGCCGTGGAGATTAGTTGTGGTACGCGCAAGCTGGCCCGGACACCCCACATAAATAAATAAATAAAAAATGGAAGACTTCGTCTAATTTGTTATTTGGTCATTGTTTGTTGAGTCAGTTTGTTTTCTGTTCTGTTTTTCAGCATTTCCTATTCTTTAGCAATGTTTGTTATTTTCCTCCCTATACTGCTATATATATATATATAGCTTAAAAGAGTTCAGGAATATATGCAGTTATTTCTTAAACAACCTTCTCCTTTCCCTGTTCCCTTCTTGATTCTAAAATTATTCATATCATTATATTAGGAATTTAATGAATGTAACTAGCCAGACAATGCCAGCAAAAAGAAAGAGAGAGAAGATAATAATGTCGGATCAATTGCTCAAAAGTTCCTTAGACAACCCAGCGAACAAGCCATCTTCCCCCTTCTCGTCATAATATACAGGAGAACCTTTTCCATGCACGACACCATAAGGTGTGCGCACAATCTTTCCTGAAACGCAACAATGTACTATGTATTATGTAAAGAAAACTCAATCAGAAGACTGCTGCGTGTTAAAAATAAAATATCTTGAACATTGTTCAAGTTCCTCGATGATTCTTGCAAAAGCAAATATCGGACAACTAGATAAACAATGAAACATGCAGATGGCCAAAAAGATTTGAAGTGTCACCTCCAAAAGCCTCTCCAATGCACTGCAACCCCATACACATACCAAACAAAGGCACAGTATGTCCAAGCTCTAAAACCGTCTGTAGGGATATTCCAGAATCCTGAGGCGTTCCTATAAAAGGAAATGACATGCATAAATATAGTTTTCAACTTTATTTTGTTCTGGTCTTGCTGCACTTTGATTCTGAGTGGTAAAGATAACGCGTTAGCAAACCTGGGCCTGGGGGGATATGAGGACGCCTCTGGGCTTTTTCCTATTAAATTAAGAGAAAAGGTAACAAGTGCAACTAGTGAACACAACAAACACCTCAGGTGCGATCCACTCTTGTAAATAGGATTTAACACCTAACAAATGCCAGATAACTACATACATAAATTCTTACCTTTTCAAATCCTCCACAGTTAACTCGTCATTCCGATACAGCTCAAAATGGCAGCCCACCTCTCCCATATACTTCAACAACAAAAGGCAACAGAGTTAAATGTTTTGATCAATAAATCATTTCAACAAATTGATGAGAAAGAGAAGGAAAGCAATCAAACAGAGCAGTATAAAAGAATTAATCATGCAAAACAATAGACACCAACACTTTTGCGGAAGTGATTAAAGACTTTACAAAGTTTCTAATTTTCTCCCAGAACTATAATTTTGATGGAAACTTGTTATAGCTTTCCTTTGACATATCACAGAAATGAGTATGATTCTTTTTAACATATGGAGTCACTAGCAATGTCCACTTCGAAGTGAAATCACTGTTGTTATTCTCAATTGTTGACAATATTCAGGTCATTTGAAGAAAATGTTCAAATTAAAGAATTTCTTTCTATGTTTAGCAATGTCCTGAGACTTTTGCCATGTCATTTAAACAGAAGTTCACCACTGCAGTCATAGCTGTTAAACAAACGAGCAATGCGTTGCGTGTGCAGTTTTTGGTTTCTATAAATGATGACAACCATATCACATACACAATTAGAAATGCCATTCCTCTATGGAAACAAAATCTGTGATTTACTTTCCATTTACATAATGCATTTTCTCAGCAACCAAACAGGGGGTACAATTAAAGATCCACACTATAACAAAATCTTTAAAACAGAGAAGAACCCAGAAAAAAAATTTAACATTGAAGAGAATTCGAAATCATCGAATGCCATGTGAATAATCTAAGAAGAGAAAAAATTAACCTGGCACAGATTATAAGTGAAACTGTCATAATTGTCAATGACAATTATAGGATTCTTGATTCCCCTGTCATTAGAAGCCACAACCCTGGAATTGAGTTCTGCAGCTGCCACCGAACATTTTACTACTAGCCCTTTTTCGCTGTTTGCTCCAAAACTCACTCCTGAACATTATAAAAAAGCGGTAAGCCTACATGTAAAATTTACGTACATAAACACAGAGAGGTTAAAAAGCAAGAAATAAAGAGAGAGAGAGAGAGTTACCTGATGGTAATGAGAAGAGATTTAAAGGAGGGGCATGCTGAGTTTTGAGCGCAAGAGAGAGCTTCGACTGATTGCAAGCGGTTTGACGTACTATGCTTGCAGCAGCCATTGTCACTGGAGAATGGAGAGAGACAGACAGGGAGAGATCTGTTAGATTCTCAGCTGCTGCCCATAACAGTTAAGAAATAGGCTGGAGCTTCGTTGTACTACTATGTGATATGTCATGTCAAGCTAACAAAAGAAAGATTTGCCAAACAACCACTTCAAACTGTAATCGAAAAAATGAAAACAAGAAAATGAGAAATTATCTATTAATATATGAAAAACGATATGCAGACAAATTTTAAGAGTGAGAGCTAAAATCTTTTAACAATAAATGATTGATACAATTAATTTACCTTTGAAAATTTTATTTATATATCATTAGTCTTTTTTTTAGTTTTATATACATATTCAAGGGCGTGATTAAAAATTCTTTCTTTTCTTCATTTTCACGACTCTAGTGTATATATTAGTTTATTGACTCTAGTGTATCTTTGGAAAGTCCCCGTGATGGGTGTCGTTCAAGTAATCCTTGAACACCTCGGGCAAGAATTCAGTTTCTACCACAACCCTCTCTTGTCCTCCTAATTATTAATTGCTCACCATCGGGCTATAAAGTCTATTTACGAAGAAAAAATAGTTTGCTAATATCATCCATTTATAATTTAATGTAACAAATAAAATAAAGTTGATGTTTTAAAAAATCTAAATTCTTAATTTTTTTACTTTAAATAAAATAAATCTATTTAAAAAGATAAAAGGCACGCTATTTTGATTTTTATAAAAATTAATATTTAAAAATCAATTATATACGAGACAATATAAAAAAAGAAAAAGAAAATATTTAACTAACCATATGATTTTTTCCTACAAAAGAAGAGCTGAGGAGTTGAATACATGCTGCCAAAACGCTAATTCTCAATTCTGTCCTTCTCCCTTCCTTTGAACGCTCCGTTCGAATTCCAAAATCGCTGCCATTAGTAATGAAATGCAAAACATCGAACAGTTGATGGGAGTGAAGGATGGATGCATGGAGAGATGCGAGAGGGGAGAATCAAGAATCGCATACCAATGTGTAACTTCTCGGAGAGAGTATGCGAGACAGCGCACTCAGGCAAAGCGTGAAATGGATGGATGGGAGGAACGAACAACGCCGAGATCTGTTTCGTTCAAGCCAGGATGGAGGCGATTCAAATTGAATAGACATACGACGGAAGGAAAAAAATAAAACCCTCTCCCTGCTCACTTTTTTTCCGGAGCGGAGCAGCGATTGCTTTCTTCTCACATCGATCCGCTCAGGTCCTTCAATAGTGAAATTAAGCGGTTGATGAGAAAAGCAAAGGAGGAGATACAGATCCATCGTCCGTGCAGGAGGTGGCAAATGTAGAGACAGAAATTTGAGTCCACCCTTCCATCTAATCTAGCCTGCAATGCATGCATGATGATGGCTACTGGTTAGATGATGTTAATTGTTTTGCCCCTCCTATCTGAACAGCGTATCTAGTAGACTAGTGCTGATTCATGAACCGTACCCTGCATGCTGTAGCCGGAAAAGAAAAAATGGAGGGTAAATTATACTTCTGTGCTCATGTATTTCTTACTGTGTTAAAACATTTAAAAACCGACGTGTTAAACAAACATAAAACAATTGGTTTTTAAGATAGGAGCTAGCCCACCGGGCTGTCGCTATGTTTTTGGATTTGACCCACTGTAACTACCTACTCCAACTGTCAAATTCTTGGTGAATTAATATTTTTATAAATAAAGAATTGAATGAGAATATAATTATTTTTTAAAGTATTTTTTTATTTAAAAATATATTAAAATATTATTTTTTATTTAAAAAATTTATTTTTATATTAATATATCAAAACAATCTCAAAATATCATTTAAAAAAATAATTTAAAATAAATAAAAAAATAATTTTTCATTTTTTAAAATTTTTTTTACTCAACTGCTGCAAGTCATCCTCTCTTTTGAGGGAAAAAAACAATCACCCTTTCCACTATCCCTCTCTTGCTTCAAACGCTCACTAAAAAGCAAGCTTCACAACTACCATCGCCATTAAGAACAGCTAGTTACCTTTATAACCTTTGACACAACCACAACAGCTAGTTACCTTTATAACCTTTGACACAACCACAACCTGTTCTAGGTTTGATTGATGAATAACTTAAGTTATAGACAAAATTAAAAAAAATTAAAGATTAAAGAAATAGTTTTTAAAATTACAAAGACTGATTAATTAGCTCTGTTAAACTGCAAGGATTAATTTTTAATAAACTCTCCCATTTGTTCGAAAGCATGTCCTCTCTGTATTTTGAACGCCAATCTCGCTTTTTAGCTGTCAAATTCCACAATTTTTTTTAATTGTAAAAAGGGATCAATATTGATTCTCGTTTTTTAGAATCAATATTTTAATTTAATTTAATCTTTTGGGAAATAAAAAAATTATACTTCAAATTTCAAGAAAAATACATTAGCCGTTTATGTTTTTTAGAGGTTTACGGAAACAAAAGTTAAATAAATTAAAAAATTTACAATATCAAAGATATAAAAAGACTTTCCAAAATTATCAATGACTAAAACTTTTACAAATTTATATTATATGATATAAAAATTTTAATTGTCTCCAAGTAAAATAATATTTTTTAATTAAAAAAATTTAGATAAAATTATTATGGAATAAAATTTAAAATTTAAGACGGTTAAAAAAGCTTGAAATGTTTTTTTAAAAAAACTAATTTGAACAAAAAAAAAAAGGAAGAATTTGGAGATTGTTGGGGCATGCTCTAGCATACAGGAGCGACCACTCCTGTGAGGGGGCATATGGCGGCCCATGACATCGGATTTCATCATTTCCTGGTGTCACTTGAATTGCCTCTCCAGGTTATACTACCACGTGCGACGCGTGTTAATGAGCAAGGTTTGGTTTGGCTCCGGCAAACCATTATTATTTTCTTCTATTTTATTTTCTTTTCTTCTCAAACCTCAACCTTCGTAATCAAAACTCTAGAACTTATTTTGTATCCAATTTAGTATCTTTTTTTTTATCAATACTTTTCTTTCATTTAATATTATTTTTTGATATTTAATTTATATAAAATTAATTTTGTTTATTTGTCTTGCATGAGATAATCTCAGTCTCATTACTAATATTGTAAATTTAAGAAGTTTTTTCGAGTTAACTTTGATTTTTTATTTTAAAAAATCATTATTTAACATTGAGTTTATTTAGAATTGAGGTTTCTTATTTTTTTTTATTCGCTTTTTAAGAGGTTATTACAAACTTATAACTTGAATCATAGTTTTGTGGGTTAAATTGGATTGTCTAGGGGTTTTTTTGTGTTTTTTTTTTAAATAATTTTTTTGTCATCTAATAATGGCTTGGGTGGGAATTGCATATCATAATCTTTTTTAAATTGCTTTTTATGGAATGATCCTTGTTGCGAGTTCATAAGATTTGTCAGAGTTAACTTTAGCTATCTTTTCAACTTTTTTTTTGTTCTCCAACACTATATTAATTGAGATTTCAACTTCATAATTTATTTTAATTTAATTTTAGTAGGGTTATATTATTTTCATTATCCTTATCATAGGTTTGCCTAACTTACCAAAGATGACTTGATCTTTTTTTTTTATATTTGATTTTTTTAATTTTACCTTTGCAACATTTAATGGTTTAGAGAACGAGTTTTGTAATTTTTTTTATTAGTTTTTTTATTATAAGATTATCACAGTCTGATGACTCAGATTATAAATTTAATAAATTAACAAAAATTAATTTAAGTAAATTTGGTTTGTCAATGTCTCAACATGTTTTTTTAATATCAATTGACATGTCGCTATCTTAGTATATAAAAAAACATGGTGTCTAATTGACATCATATTTTGAATTTATAATTGAATTTTTTCTTTTAAAAAAATATATTAGTACCATATTTTTTTATTTAGAAAAAAAAAGATTCAACTCCTGGTGTAGTGTGGGTATCAGATATAGTAACCATCTAAGCTAGGTAGCAATGCTTTATGAGGTCGAACTAAGTTTTTTATGCAAAATAATGTTGGGGCGATGTGAACATGTTTTTTTTTAAAAATACATTAGTATCGTATTTTTTTTATTTAGAAAAAAAAAGATCCAACCCCTGGTGTAGTTGGGTATCAGGTATAATAACCATCAAGGCCAAGTAGCAATGTTTCATCATGAGGTTGAACTAGTTTTTTTATGAAAAATAATGCTGAGGTGATGCTAGCATNATTGACATGTCGCTATCTTAGTATATAAAAAAACATGGTGTCTAATTGACATCATATTTTGAATTTATAATTGAATTTTTTCTTTTAAAAAAATATATCAGTACCATATTTTTTTATTTAGAAAAAAAAAGATTCAACTCCTGGTGTAGTGTGGGTATCAGATATAGTAACCATTTAAGCTAGGTAGCAATGCTTTATGAGGTTGAACTAAGTTTTTTATGCAAAATAATGTCGGGGCGATGTGAACATGTTTTTTTTAAAAAATACATTAGTATCGTATTTTTTTGTTTAGAAAAAAAAAAGATCCAACCCCTGGTGTAGTTGGGTATCAGGTATAATAACCATCAAGGCTAAGTAGCAATGTTTCATCATGAGGTTGGACTAGTTTTTTTATGAAAAATAATGTTGAGGTGATGTTAGCATGTTTTTTAAAAATGAAATTTTTTCAACTTGGTCATGGATCAAACCTGATTAAATAAATTAATTTTATTTTAATTAAAAAAATTTGTAAATAAATCATATTTTTTAAAAAAGTGATTAAGATAGCCTGATAATTTTTTTTAAAAGAACATAAATGTTGCATTTTAATTCATAACTTATTAAATATAAGGAATGAAATGAAGTAAAAAAGATTTTAAAACAACTTTGGTTATTTTGAGTTTGGTATAACAAACCTATAACACTAGTAATTAAGACTAAATCAGCCTAGGATATTATGTTAAATTCACGATGTACATAATGAGATTTAAATATCCTGATGAAAAAATAAAAAAATTACAAAGCATATTTTTTTAATAAAAAATATTAACTAGTGTTAATTTTTAAACTCATAACCTGGGTTATTAGACCTGTAGTATATTATGTGAAAGAAACCATAAAGCCTGGTTTTTAAAAAATAATTTCAATTATATAGAAGGATTAATAAAATAAAAATTAAAAAAATAGTGATCAAAATTGAAATATAAAATAAAATTTATACTAGATTGAATGGTGAAATTAAAAGAAAAAATCAATTTAACAAGAGAATAATAAAAAAACCTAAACAAATGAGGATTGAAAATGACATAAAAATAAAATTAATTGTTTTACTAAATAGTTAAATTAAAAAGAAAAATCACTTTAGCAAAAGAGAAAAAAAATGAGAACNCAAAAGAGAAAAAAAAAAGAGAACCAAATTAATAAAAATAATATACCATAGATCTTGATTGAATAATGAAATTGAAAATAAATTAAATTTTTACAAAAAAACCAAGAAAAAACATTAAAAATAAAAAAAAACAAGGACCAGATTGAAAAATATAATACCATGAATTTGAATTCAAAAATAAAATTAAAAACTAAAAAAAATTTAATGAAAAATTAAAAAAAAATAAAAATCAAAAGAATAAGGACCAACTTGAAAAAAAAATATATTTGAAATTGAAATTAATGGATAAAAATAAAAACAAATAAATTTTTTATATAATAATTATGAATAAAAATTATAAATAAAAGAAAATTGAGGATTGAATTTGAGATTCCAAAACTCAATGACAACAAACTGGCCATGTAATGTTAACACATATCATCTAAAAAAAAGGACATAAAGGCTCTTCCATTACCATGGCAGAAGAATATTTTTGATAGCTGGAGGACACCTCTGTAATAGCCAAAAACCCTTAAGAAAAAGATGAAAAGGTTCCTTGATACTAGCTTTAACGTTTTGGTTTTCATGGATAATTTTGTCATTTTCTTATATATTTTTTTATTTTTTAAGCTTAATGAAATATCAAATTGCCTCCCATTTGTTATGATAATTATGTGAAAAATTGTAAAAATACAAAAGTATTCCTAAACTTTAGTTTTAATTTTTTTAACTCTGAAAGTATTTTAATCATTTCATCTTTCTCTAATTAATTAGATAATGATTAGTGAAAGCTGTAAAAAGATAAAAATACCCCAATTTCTACTTCTAAGTTTTTCAAGTGGAGTTGCAAAACCATGAAATCACTGTTCTAATGAACAATTATTTCACTCATAGTATATTGTAAAAATATCTCAAATATCTCTCCAATTAGTTTTTGCTAAGCATTGTTTGTTTTACTGGCTTCATTGTATTTTTGAAAAATCTTGATTTTTTAAAATTATTTGTTTTTATTTTTTTGAATTATTTTAATAAATTAATATCAAAAATAAATTTTTTAAAATAATTTTTTTTTTAAAAATCTCCACCTCAATCTTAAGTTCTTTTTTGGATTTTTAAATTTTTTTAATATAATAATATCAAAAATAAAATTTAAATAAATAAATAAAATCTTAATTTATTTACATATAAAAAAACCTTAAAAAACCAGGTTTTCAGGCAATTACAAACATCTAGAAGCGGACACCTAGGTATGTTCCCTTGTATTAAAAACGAAGGTCTAGAAGCAGCATGGCTTCAATGAGAGTAGGGTGTAGGGTTTGGTATCCCAAAACTCCAACGAAGAGACCAAAACACACATAAAATCCAGAGAATATTCTCAAATGGTCCTATACACGCCACAGTAGAGAACCCAGCTCCAAAAAACAATGGAGTTCCAAGGCTAGTACTAGTAGTCTTGTTAATTAACAATGTGAAAATGGTACTATTAACTTATTTCTTTTACATTTTCTTCTCTCGTCAGCCACAATTTAGGACCATAGTAGAAAATGAAGAATTGTCTGACATGACAATGATGATGCGTACTCTATAAGCCATGTCCATAGCCCAAACTCATAAACCAAAACCCTAGATCTTGAACATCTCTTCTTTTATTATCACTCCACTCGCTCCCTATAAACACCCTTTTTTAACCTACTTATACACGCACTGTGTGTATATGTATTATCTCAGATCCGTGCATTTATTTTTCGTTAGAAATTCGCCACCTCAAACTTACAAATCTGCTTAGCTCGTCTAATCCTGATATTTAGTGCTACTTAGTGCTACTTATTATTGAATTTTAGTGCTTAATTTCAGGTGATCTGCTTAAAATAATATCAGATTATGAAATTCATGAGTATATAATTAATTAACTACCTATGGTTGATTTAGATCTAGGACTTGTTAGTGACGTGTTTTATATGTGATACTTTTGGGATTTTTTTAGTAATTAGATTGTAAAAATGGCAATGCCACCAGGAAATGTGGTTCTACCGGACAAAATGCAGTTTCCTGCTGGTGCTGGCGGTGGTGCTGCTGCTACCGGAAATGAGATCCACCAGCACCACCCCCAAAGGCACCAGTGGTTCCCGGTTGACGAGCGTGACGGGTTTATCTCGTGGCTGAGGGGGGAATTTGCCGCTGCCAATGCGATTATTGACTCCCTCTGCCACCACCTGCGTGCTGTTGGGGAACCTGGTGAGTATGATTTAGTTGTTGGGTGTATACAGCAGAGGAGGTGTAATTGGAATCCTGTGCTGCATATGCAGCAGTATTTTTCAGTAGGGGAGGTTGTTGCTGCATTGCAGCAAGCTGTACTGAGGAGACAGCAGCAACAGCAGCAGAACCATCATCATCATCAACATAGGTTCTATCATGATCAGGGTAAAGTTGGGGGTAAGGATTTTAAGAGATCTTCGAGTGCCGGTTTCAATAGAGGGTACAGGAGTGGTGGCGGCGGCGAGGCAGTGAAAGAAGGGGTTAATTATAGTGTAGAAAATCATACTTCCAATGGAAATTCTTCAGAGAATGTAAGGAGTGAGAAATTTGAGGAGGTGAAATCTGGTGGTGATTATGGGAATTCTGACGATAAGATAGGTAATATTTGAGTTTTAGCTTTGATTACGCACTGCTGAGAGCTTGTTACTTAATTGTTTGTCATGGCGGTAACTCGTGCATTTAATTTAATTGTAACTTTTTTTGAATAAGAAAAGTCTTGTTTATCAATTTTGATTTTTATCACAAAAAAAGTGTTGTTATAATTGTGAGTTGGAATTTGTCAATACTGAAGCTGGTTATGAAAGTGTTGCCTTACTGCAGATCGTTATCTTAGTTCACTCGACCTTTCCAATTTGGGCATTCTCAACATTGTTGTTGTTGTTGTTGTTGTTGTTGATGATGCTATAATAATAATTTATTTGTTTATTATTTTCTCTTGGGGTTTACTGAAGGAATACCACACATCATTTTTTTGGTCATGCGTACATCATAGAATACTTACCCCCTCATGCGGAAAAAGGACCTTTTTTTCCCCTCAAAAATTCATTTAGGAGGTTTGAACATGTAGTCCCAGGGCTGTCAAGCTGGGTGATTGGTGGTTACAGCAGATTGAACTGGCAATGTTCCTAGTGTTTTTTTTTTATTCTACAATTCTTTGTTTGGAGATGAAAGAATTGGTGTGAACTGCCAGGTATCTGTGCCTTGTTTCTGTATGGCTTGGAAGTTTTGGTTAAAAAAGGTTGCTGGTGCTCTAGCTTGACTGCTAAATATTTACACCTATCAAATCGGATTTGGACAAGTTTCACCTCTCTTACAGCGTTCTTAGATGTGCCATGTCATAATTTGATGGATGCATATTATTTGCGAGTACTTTCCTAAGTTTGTTTGTTTGGCACATCATGTCTGGGAAAAATGGAAAATCTTCTTCTATGTAATTTATTTTTAGCCTAAAACTGTTGAAGCTTTTATTCTGATATGTATGCCTGGAGCTCCCTTTTGTATTTTACTTCTACTGATATATTTCAATCCTTTGTCCCCTGCTCTACTGTGACATTGCAAGCTTTGGATTGTTAGTTGTTCTGTCTGACTCTCCTTAGGCTACATACTCTACATTATGAACGCCATGTTGTATGTACAAGTTTAAGAATAATGAATAATATGCAGTAAATTGAAACAATGCCTTGTCCTAGAAACTCTTTGGGGAAACAACGATGCTCATTTAAGTTCTGTGTCTTGTCAGCAGATGTTACTGCAAAACCTCATACAGATAACCTCTTGAATATTTCGGGGAATTCACAAGGAACCTTTTCTGGAAATCCAGAAGCTGTGGTTGTTGATGATCGATGCAGCCCCAAAGGTATCTTTTTTGTGCTCTCTTGGGGTTGGCAACAGGCAACAGATTTTAAAGCTCTTTGAAGTTCTTTAACATGGATTATCATGATTTTCTCACTAGTCCAGTGGAAGATTTAATTGCTAACAATGTTTTGAGCTCACACATTACAAAAGGAAAATTCTTTATGCCTCGTCTTGGTTATTTTCAGTGTAGAATCATTTGCACCTTTTTAAAGGAGCCTAAGCAACATGCTATCTTGGTTCATATCTTCTGAAATTTGTTTGTTGTAAAGCCACCGTCCCATGTCATGCTTCATTTTGTTTTTTGGCATATTAATGTTGTTATTGAAAGATCTTGTGGTTTTACCAGAGAGTGATTCACATCCTAGTAACAATCAGAAGGAGAAGCAGAATCTTGCTATCACACCAAAAACATTTGTTGCTGAGGAGATGATAGATAAACAGAAGGTAACACTTTTACAAATAACATTTTTTTTTTATATTCTCAACGAATTCATAGTTTGTATCTTCTACTAATTTGTATATATCTACTCCAGGTTAATGTGGTTGATGGACTGAAATTGTATGAAAACTTGCTCGATGGCTTGGAAGTCCCAAAGCTTATTTCTTTGGTTAATGAGTTAAGAGCTGCAGGGAGAAGAGGAAAATTTCAAGGCAAGTCATTAATGGGGCCTTATTCTTAAGAGAAGTTAGTAATGTTCTGCATCTTTTCACGTTGCTTCTGCTTTCGTGAAATAATTTTGTGCATTAATCTGGTTCCTCCAAAATATGCAAACTGCCATAGAGGTTCGCATTTTATCAACAATATAGGGAAAGTATAGTTTTTGTAAATACTTATTGCAGTGTTCATAATTGATCAATTGTTTTGTTCTAAAGATACTTCATTGTACTACTTAGGGGTTGGCCAACATTATTTTGCATGGGCCAGAGGTTGAGACCGGTCAAGCTTAGGTTTTCAGGGGGTAACAGCCATCTTGCTTCATGGCCCATTCTTAGATGTGCCTCTTCTAGTTGGCAGCCTGTACAGTGTTATGTTCGAGGCATGCATACCATTCATGCAAATGCTCTTATAATTTAACAGATTCTCATATAACATTTATCAGAGTGAAGTGTGTTAAAGAACATATTAGTTTTCTTAATCAGTACCCTTAAGCATTGGCGTGCTCTGTCAATGTCAAAATTTAGGTACTATTTCTTAAATCATTCTATGAAAAAATTAAGCAGAGTAGCTCCCCATATTACAGCAGTATTCCTGCTTTGGTGGAGTTCTTCCTGTCTTTCACATACGTACATGCAAAAAGGAATTTTCTTGTAGCAAAAATGTTGATCATGGGAAAATTCTTTGTTGAAAAGCAGGTCAGACATATATTCTCTCCAAAAGGCCCATGAAGGGACATGGAAGGGAGATGATTCAATTTGGTCTTCCCATTGCAGATGCTCCTGCCGAAACTGAAACTGAAACTGGGATCTCCAAAGGCATGTCATATCTGGTGCAGAACTTTTTACATATATACATGTGTTGGTTAAGATGCATGCAGATTTTTCTTTTCTTTGCAATGCTAAAGAAACATTAGTTCTTAGATACCTTGGATTTTGTCATGAATAAATTTTGCAGATCGAAGAGTAGAATCCATTCCTGCAATGCTGCAAGATGTAATTGACCGTCTGGTTGGAATGCAAGTTATGACCGTGAAGCCAGACTCTTGCATAATTGATATCTATAATGAGGTAACTACTAGTGGTATTATGTGTAATGATTTCAAATAGCATTGATTATGTAAGCAAGCCTAATTTTTTGTGGAAATTTCTGCAGGGTGATCACTCCCAGCCTCACATGTGGCCTCCATGGTTTGGAAAGCCTGTTTCAGTTCTTTTCTTGACAGAATGTGAGCTGACTTTTGGGAGAGAAATTGAAACTGTTCATCATGGGGATTATAGAGGGTCTCTCAAGCTTTCTCTTGTGCCTGGGTAATCATTATCAACTCTGCATATATGTTGTTTCATCGATAGTTACTGGTTTTTTATGATTAGCTTTGTAGTAATTAGCATTTCAGCTTGAAATTAGGTTCTGGAATGATATTGTTTGTATCCTCTGTGATAAGTTTAAAGTTCTATTTTATTAACACTGTTCTTTTAATTAATTCCTTAGCAGATGTCAGTGCTGAAATGAACATACAATATTACTTTTCATGGTCAGATTTGCTCCTGTTACAAATTTTCATGGTGTCAAGTTCTCATGAGATGAGTTGCAAATTTGGTCTTATATTTGTGAAGTAATGTTTCTTGCTACTAAAAACAGATACCTCCTTGTGATGCAAGGGAAGTCATCAGATGTGGCCAAGCATGCAATTCCCATGATTAGAAAACAACGAATGCTCATTACCTTCACCAAGTCTCAACCAAAGAAATTTACTTCTACTGATGGCTCGCGTCTTCCTTTACACGCTGTAGCCCCATCTTCCCACTGGGGTTCTCCTCTGAGCAGGTCCCCGAATCATCCTCGCCAACCTGTGCCCAAGCATTATGCAGCAATTCCAACGGCTGGTGTACTGCCAATGCCGCCCATTCCACCTCAAATTCCAGCTCCAAATGGTGTCCAACCAATCTTCATGACCACCACAGTGACTTTTCCTGCACCAGTTCCCATCCCACCAGTTTCAAATGGATGGCCTACAGCTTCTCCAAGGCATCCTTCAGCTCGCCTAGCTGTCCCCATCCCCGGAACAGGTGTTTTCCTTCCTCCACCAGGTTCCGGCAATGCATCATCTCCCCTACAGTTGTCGACCGCTGCTACTGAAATGAACTTTCTCACGGAGACAGCTTCTCTGCCAGAGAAAGAAAATGGACTGGGAAAATCCAGTTGTGATACAAGCGCGTCTCCAAAAGAGAAGTTAGCAGAAAAGACTCAAAGATTGGACTGCAACGGGATTTTGGATGGAAGAGCTGTGAAAAAGGAAGAACAGCAAAGCGTTAACCATACTGTAGCTGACCAGTCAGCTGGAGCAGTGTAAAGAGAGACTGTATCTTGTCAAAGGCTAGAGTGGTAGGCTGCGGCTTGAAACGAGTTCGAAGCAAATGTAAACAGCGGAAAAACTTTTAAGACTTTGACATTTCATACTACTGGCGGGGAAAAAGGGGAGGAGGAACAACTCAGTTCTCCTGGCAATCCCTTGTGTTCTCTGTTTCTTTTTTGTTGTCTTACAATATGAACTACATGCACCGGGAAAATAAAAAATATTATTTTAATATATTTTTAAGTAAAAAATATTTTAAAAAATAACTGTTTTTCTGTACAACTTGGGACTGGAATTTTCAGCAATTTAGGGAGGCAATTTTAAACCGAAAACGTGATCACAGAACTAGAATTGCGTGTTCGTAAATTTTCAAATGGCATAACAGGATCAGATGATCCATTGTAGTGGGAATGGTAAGGGAAACGTTTCTACTTTCTCGGTTCACATTTTTTAAAGCACAAGAACACCCTGTTGTTTTGAGCAGGATGAGAATAATTTTTAGTTACACATGAGAGCTGGGAACTTGAGATATTTTAAAAGAAATAGGAATTTATACTGTAAGACTATATATGTTGTTCAAATCTCAACTCCTATGATATGTATGAATACTTTTTTCCTCCTACTTTCGGATAATCAGCCGGGTCTATGGATATCGTTTTAACTACATTAGGGTATAGGTGACCAATAATGCTTGTGCTATGTTGCGGGGGAGGGCTTTAATTGTAAGAAAAAAATCAATATCTTAAGGAATTCTTAGGTACCATTATTAAATTTTAAAATACATTTTTAATTAGGATTTTTTTAATTAATGTACTTATTTATCTTAACATCCATAGTAATTTTAAAATTGAAAAGTAAATGAATCTAATAAATTTTTGTTGGAGGGCAAAATAAACCAAAGAAAAAAATTCTTTAAGAATAAAAAAATATTTGAATTGAATTCACATCAATAAGCAAGATGGGCAATACTACAAATCATCAGTCAGTCATCCAAATCAGTTCGGGCTCTTCATAGTGATTTAATACATAAGAAAAACTACAACTAATCAGATTCCATTCGCGTTCTTGAAATAAAAAACATTGACCCTTGAAAATTCTGAAAATTGGTTTTTTTTCCATGTGTTATTATAACTAAAAGAATTTAAGCTATAGAATTTGATCTTGGCATCAAAAATATGTTTTCAACAGAATAAAGCCCGCGTAACCTTAATTACTGAAAATAGATGAGGTACACAACAAAAATCAATTTTCTGTGAAGACTTCTCAAGTTATAGCTGTGTTTGTCAACAATTATTCATCTGCAGCAGCAACGACACCACCTCAGAAGCATCTGGGCAAAACTCTCATACTTCAGATGGTTCCAAGGCATTCTCAATCGGACAAAAAAGGTACACCATATATATACATAGAAGAGCATTCGTGAGAATAAGATGGATGCATCAATTATCTCTTGATTTTGGAAAGGCTCTTCTAGAAACCGCCTTATCATGCATCTTGGGCACCATTTATTCAACGGCGCCGCCCATTATACCAGCTTTTACACTGTTTTTTTCAAGGTGCTCGGAGAAAATAACATTACATTGACTGTCAATAAAAAAAACTAAATTGCATCAATGTTGCTACACATGATAGCAATTTTTTGGCCACAACATATATATATATAGAAGGCATCTAGCATCTAGAATTTTCAAGCGATTGTCACTAAAACTCAGTTTCATGTTAGTGACAAGATGGTATTAAAACTCGTCAAAAGAAAAGAAAATCTTCAATGGAACAAGCAGAAGACACTTGATCTGCTACACTTCACCTTTGACTGCAAATGCAGACCAGAAGCTCCTTGCTAGGTAGTGCAGAGGTTTCATTAATTGTTCCTCAGGAATTCGGGAAGAGCATAAAACCAGTGCTAACAAAAGCAATTCTGGTGTATGGCAGGTGTTAAGCAACTATCAATAAAACCAGTGCTCCCTCAACCTTCTTCCCAGTCTATATCATCATCCTCTTCCCCAGAAGCTGGTGCTTCATCATTCAAATCATTGAGCCTGTAACTTTCACTTGTATTGCCTGCAATGTTGGAATCAACAGTAAGCAAACTGGTAGAATGACATCATTGTTATTGATAATTTCATCACCCTATATGGTTAAAATTTTCTACACTTGCAAAGCCATCTAATCTGGTTTGGCTCAGTTTGACGATAATTGCTTCGGTCATAATTATGCCATGCTATACCCTAATATGAAAGTTGGTATCAGCTGAAAATACAAGGACAGGAAGTCACTAATCTGTCTCAATATGCTCTGGATGCATTATGAAACATATGCATGCATAATGATTTCTAACAGTAATCAAACATTGGATCATCTTCTCTTGCATTGCTCTGTTGCATGCAAGTGTAGAGCAGTTTTTTAGTGTGGATCCCAATATCCCAAAGGAGCTGTTGCCACAATGCAAAGGTTTTGGGAGGATGGAAAACAATAATCTTTAGAGGTGTGTGATTTTTTGTGATTTGGAGTATATGGATGAAATATAACTCAAAAGTCTTTCGTCTCTCAGCTACTTTGAGATGAAATTATTTTCTAGGATTCTCATTTGTGTGTTTTTTGTGATTTGGAGTATATGGATGAACCATAACTCAAAACTCTTTCATCTCTCAGCTACTTTGAGATTAAATTATTTTCTAGGATTCTCATTTGTGTGTTTTTTATTTGATTGGTAGAAATGGCAAAATTCAGTTTAGAACAAAAAATCATGTTTGGAATCCTCAAGCAAATATTCAGTTTCTTTTTCAAAACTCAAAATCCCAAACACATGCTTTAATGGTGTTTCACCATGGTTTTTTTTTTTTTTTTTCCCTGAGGAATATTCCTTAGTGGACATGCAAGGAGATCGGAAAACTCTTAGATATTAGTTGAGTGAGATTATTGGGTGCACCTGGAGTAGTGCTCCCTCACTCACATAAAAAGAGGCACATTGGTCGTTATCATGGACAGTCCCACTGTTATGTGACTTGGAAGGATACTTCTCCCAAAGCACCTAATAACTTCTCTTTACAGAGATTTTTCTCTTTCCTTGAGGATAACGTGTCATTCACATTCCATTCTTTTTACTCGCTTAATAGAATTCTTATTCTATCAGGAAAAACAAAATGAATCATGGTATTACTCATGTGGGGCACAATGAATGCAGGGGCCTGGAAGACTCTTGATAGATGTGCATAGAGATGCACTGACTATCATAGTCCCTTACAGGATAGTAGGGCAATCAAATTCCAATTATTAGACTTACCTTCAATTGGAGCCTCTTCCCATTCAACATCATCATCTCCCTCACCCTCCTCACGTTTGGATTTCATGCCCACTTGACGATTAGAAGATGATTCAGAAAGGCCATTGGACATGGATGTCTGAGACAACTCTTGTTGTTGCTTGGCAGATTCTTCCGCCTGTCTTTGTTGTTCAAGCAGAGCAGCATAATAAGCTTTAACATACTCCTCCTGTCATATAAATGGAGTAAAATTATAAGCAAAATAAGCTTTAGCAGGTACATGAAAAAAAAAAAGAGAGTAAAAAACATGTATGCCAAATCAAAACACACAAGAACATCATATCATTCCCGAGACCTTTATACTATCACCATTCTCTTGAGCAGACTTCTTTTCATCTGAGAATTCTACAGCTGTCGAACTGCTATCCATCTTACTCTCCTGCTTCACCTCTCCACGTTGCTCCTTTGTAAGGTTCATTCCCTGCTTGATCATCCATGGTGGCAATACTTTTAGACCTGTACTTGCAGTTTCAGATTTGATATTCTCTTTACTTTCATCACCAGCAAAGGCAACTTCGACCTGCCAAGATTAGCCATAGATAGCTCATGAATGATCCAAGCCTTGCAAATGACCAATGCTAGAAGAAACTATAATGAAATGGAAATGTTCATCAAACCAAATGTCTAAGCAAGAAACAGAAGAAAGAAACATTGAAAAGAACCCAAAAAAAAATAAAAATTTGAAAAGAACCAGATAACGAAAGAAGTTCATTACTTAAAGATCCTACAATTTTCTAGCTTTTCCACAAAGCCTTTATTACAGGAGTCCAGAAGACCAAACCATTACAAAGAGGGAAACGATTCGTAATAGCATAGTATATCACTACCCGGACCACTTTTCTAAAATAATAATAATAAATAAAAGAAATCTATTTCTTTCTATGAAAAGGAATTTATTATGAACAAGTAATGTACAAAATATTATTGGAGAATAAGGCATTATCCAACCCAAGCAAACAAATTAAAACACAGAATCGATATAGAAGGCAAATAAAGGGTACCAGGGCAGTGCCTGCCATGTATGAGTTCAAGAAATCAATGGGACAGAAATTCTAATCACTGACAAAGACCAACTACTCTGAATACAAATAATGCTAAGACTCAAACAAAAACACCTCAAAGATGCTTAAGAGGATTCATCAATTTCAAACACTCCTGATAAAGTTCTGAAAGTGGCGACAGAAAACATTATCCAATATCATTTTTGCTTACACACAATCTGCATCTGAGGAGAATTAAGAAATGCCACATTTAATATTCAATTGTTTTTTTGAGGATATCGAATTTGATTTCCAAATTCTTTCTGCCTACTTAGAGGATAACTCATCTTCCCTTTTGTAGAATGCTGTTACACACACACACACAAAATAAATATAGGAACGGCTATTTAGGCATTTTTACCAAGCATCCCTCTTTTGCATGTATAAGCTCCCAAATAGCATTAATGATGATTCATGCATGCTTGTAGTTGACCAGCATGCATCAAACAAGAAGCAAACAGTGTCCCCAGATACATGCAATTTATGAAAGTAACGTGATTGAATTGATGACTTCAAGAGGTCATTTATAAAATGCTTATAACCAATTCCAACTTCATGAAAGTGACAGCAAATTTTTATTTGCACAAACATCTTAAAAAAAGGAGAGATTGGAGCAGACACAAAGAAAAACGATACCTTTGTCTCACCAAGAAATGGCATTGGTGTTCCACCATACCCTGGTCCTTGGGAATATTTGAAATGATCATCGGAATTAGGATCACCATTTGTCGCACGCCCAGCAGCATTTTCATGAAGTTGCCATGCTTGAAGACTTCCAATTTCAGGAATAGGTAGATCTTTCACTCTGCTAAGTTGATCCATCAATGGCTTAAGTTGTACCTAGACATTACATTTTGGCCACTCAAAATGACAGAAATAGGCTGATGTATTGCAAATAATGAGTAATAGATGCAAGCAGACACAGGTACATGGTATTGAAAAGTGGATACATCCAGCCAAATGTTCTTAAAGTTATGCCTCTACAAAATATGAATATGAAAAATGTCCAAGGTTCAAGAATTAAAATCTATTCTCATATGCTTGTAAGAATGAAGAAGCTGTCAACTTGAAGGGGGGAAAAAGAGTTTCTCCCAAAATGAATACACCACTACATCCCCTCACAAACCTAAGGAAGAATGCTGTACCAGTCCTTCATTGTGTTTCAATTTTCTTTCATGCCCTTTCTCTCATAAGTAGGCAATATGCACACCAAGATTCCATCAAGATGCAACTCCTATTTAGTCAGACTTCAAGACTTGCTTTGGCCAGCCAAAATCTGGCTGGCCAATTTTTGCAATTTATCAACTCAAAATCAAAATTAGGCACCATAAAATAGCATTGAAAAGTAGATGCTAGTTCTGGTTTACCGAATGTAAATTACACGGAATATAGAAGAAAAAAAAAAAACCTCAAGGGAAGGAAAGAAACTGCAAATGAAATGGATACAAGTCTGGAAAAAAAAAAGCTTTCAAACATAAATGCCATAAACTTTTACAATTACATAGCACTCCACAACATCTAGCAAGAACATAACAAGTTAAACCTTCATGGTGACAACATGGTGAGATTTTAATTAACAATAAAAAATGATTCAGTCATCTAAATGTTGGAGAAACCCTCATGAATGAAAACAAAACCAAATGCAGAGACAGAAACTAGCTGCTCACTCAACTTGATTACATGGAGTTCACATCGTTAGTACAAAACCAAGAATATGATGACATAATAAAAAAAATAACACAGCCACAGCAAAGACTGAACAGGTTCAAACAGAATCACATTTGCGCAATTAAAAAACCTTCAACCACACAATATTTTCTACTCTAAATCAAGTTTAGTGAATAATAAGCATTCTTTTTCTACTCTAAAAAAAGTTAAGTAAATAATGATTCAATGGGAAAGAATTACTAGCGCGTTAAACAACTAGGATTGCTATAGTGAATACCAACCTCCATATTTTGAAGCATGTCTTTCAATTTTTCACGCCTCCGCTTCCTTGCATTGTCATCTCCATCTCCTCCTTCTTGGGCAGCCAACTTGTCACTTTCAGCCACAAGTACCCCATCACAATTCTCACAGTGGAAGTATTCATCAACTAGAGAAATCAAGCGCAGTGCATCCAAAGCATTGTATCTGTTAAGACATCACGAAATACTAAAACTCCAGGGAAAATTAAGGAAAAAAAGAAAGAAAATAAAAAACACCAATGATAAATACCTTCTAATAAAAGATAACTATCCTTATATTTTAGTTATTATTTTTCAGATTCCATGCCTGTTGTTTTTTTTTAAAATTCCAGCTAACCTATCTTTCATTCAAGTTTTGTATTTTAGTTGAGATAGGATAGATTTTATTTGTTGTTTGAATTTAAATCAAACACAATGCTGCATGTACATACCAACACATGAATACAAGTAAGGTGTAATCCCACCATTTTCCTAATTGCGAAACATACAACAATTATCATATTATATCTGCTACCTTCTTCCACAGCTGGGGCATATATACTGTTGAACAGCGTTATTGTTCTCCAATTCATCCTTGATCATTTTCCTCATGCGGTGCAATCTGTACCTAACAACATCATATATCTGGAATCTGAACATTCAGTAGAAGTTATCAATACAAAAACGAAACGAAAGGTTTGCTTATAGCAGAGAGAGAAAACCTGCGCATAATCTAGACAACAATAAGAGTGAGTATGGAGCTTATTGTTTTTATCATCCTCTCTACTACCAAACTTTCTCTGACCATCAGCAGCACCGCCAGCATTCGGTTTCTTCGTAACCTTTGCTGTCTAACAAATTTAATTATTGGTAAATAATAATGTGCTGCAGTATTACAATATTAGGCAAAATAAATAAATAATAAAAAGAAAAAAGAAAAACCTCTTTCCTATGAGCACGGGTGAGGAGTTTATCTTCCTCAAAAAGGCGGAGAATCCGACGAAGTTGCTTAATGTGTATTTTCAAGTCTTTAGCCAAACCTTCTTCGTTAACCCAGAGTCGCCTGCGCAATAATCCAAGAGAACTTTCATCAATCAAGGAAGCGAACAGAAGAAGTAGAAATCAGATTTTGATTTTTCAAACCTGGTGAGAGCATCAAGAACGACGACGGCAATGCCTTTGTTGTCGCCGCGAGCGTTGTTTTTGGACTGATTTTCTCCTTTTGTTGACACATCATCATAAAATGCTCGCCCCACAAGCTTTACAAGCCTATTTCATTTCGAAGAAGAATAATTAAAATTTGGGAACCGCTTGGGTTCAATTGAATTGATCAATTAACGACGACGAAAAAAATTTCTGTACCGCTTGAAAGGCTCAACGCTTATCGTCGTGTTCATGTCCATGTTCAATAATTGAATAGATTCTCTTTTAAGTTTTCTGATCTTATTTCAACACTAATGTTACTTGAGATTTTGATTTTCTCATAGAAATCGATCGCAGGGACAGAGAGACGGGGGAGGCGCACGTGGGATGGTTTGGGTTTGGCACGGGGGAGACTTCTTCTGGTCTTAAACTCCTAACGAGGGTTAAATAGAGTTATTTCGTCCCTGTACTCTTGATATTGTTTTAATATGACCCCTCTACTCTCTTTTTTATCCGATTCCTCTACTCTGAATGCTATATTTATGCTCTCAAAGATTCAGTAGCCAATCTTATTGCTTGAAACAAGCTATTAATTCATGATTCATGAACGTCAAACACTTTTTTTTCGTAAATAATTCGACAGCATCCCTATCCAACGACATGGATAGATCATAGCGAACTAGGATTAGAAACAGAGAGGGCCGAAGACACATGCACATACATATTTACAGATTGTCTCCAGTTGCTAAAATACTTTACACAATATGCTAACTGGTTTTATACTGCTGAGTGAAGCTCCTTCAATGCCTTCCATTCGTGTAAAATCTTGCCAAAAGCGTTATAGAACGTAATCTCAGCATCATTCTTGGTCAATTGCACTGACATGAAACCCTGACCGTCGTAGAAGAATCTCAAATCATCCTCCTTATAGTGTTGATTGAGGTCTCCCCTCCATGCCTTTGAACCAGCTCCACTTGTTAGATATTGGATTGGACTGCTTTTAAGGAAAAAGATGGAAGGAATTTCCCATTAGAAAATATTTTCAATATGGTAGAAGGCTTTTACCTATCTTACCTATCGAGGCTGCTGATGTGTTCCAGGCAGTGGTCATGCCCATTCACGTACATATCAACATTGTATGCCTATATTTTCACACCATGATCAAGCATATTATAGTACAAGCACATATCAGCAATAATATATTCTCATCAACAGCGAGAAAAAGAAAAAGAAAAAGAAAAAAACACTATATATTCAAGCTTGTTACAGGGCCAGAAATTCTGTAGCTCTTTCAGAAGGATGTTTACGATTAACAACAATGCTGCTAGTCGTTTTACCTTGAGCATTGGTAGAAGTAGATCATTGAGTTCCTTTGTGTCTCCATGATACCCAGCACTTTTGATTGCATGGTGACCGACAACAATTTTCCACCTCTCAGTTGATCCGCTCAATGCAGTTTCCAAATCCTAGTGATCGTATACCATATTTTAGTAAAGATTAATCTAAGAGGAAGTGCCCTCAAAATATGTACTTGTTCAATACTAGTAATGGGATAGAGAAGTTACTTCATATGTTTACCTTAATAAGGCTATCAAGGTATGCTTTTCGAGGAGTCACACCTCGCCAATCATAAGTATGATCCATGTCAGTGAAATAGTCGTTGACAAATGGAGTGGTGTCGACGAAGAAGAACCCCGCTATTTCTAGTGAATTATGAGCCAAAATAACGAGATCAGAAAACAAGTTTCGATACTGAAATAAATAGGTGTGGATGTCAATGCCAATGTACCAGCATTAAGGATGAAAGATCTAAGGCAAAGCCATCTACTATCAACCTTCCTAAGCGCAGGGTGTACCTGTGCATCTACATCACCTCTGTAGTCATGATTTCCCAATACTGAAAAAACAAAATGAAGTATAATCTGAGATTCTATAATCCTATAATTATTCAAAGCCTGTAAATAAATGCATGGTTTATTTATTTGATGGGGAGAAAATTGATTTTGTCATGGGCTGAAGACTTACCACTATACCATTGTTTTTGCAGGCTCGTAGCTGTGTAAATCTTGGTGAATGACTCTTCGAATGCTTGATCATTTAGACCCGTTAATCCATTATCATAGAAATTATCTCCCGTTGAGACGACAAAATCTATGTCTAGTTTCTCCCCGATCTTTCCCATCTGTCATGTATACTTAAAGAAATTAGTCTCTTCAGGAATTAATATAGATTAACAATACAGTAGATAATATATCAGCAAGTCCTTTCCTCTTCTCCTACTGATAAATAATAAAGTTAAACTTGGCGACTGCCAATTGGTGATGCTTTTGGCATGGATCTTTTAGTTTCAGTTAAGCATCATCCAAAAGCAAACAACTAATCCCTATATGGTGTTTCCTGCAATTTGGATGTTCATGCTTTCTGGACACTACAAGGCTTCCGTTGGCAATCTGGGCTACTCTTACATGTATAACAACAAAGCCAGGCACGTATAGGCCATAAAAACCAGGCCAGAACAGAGAAACCTGAAAAGCAACATGAGACTGGTTGTAGAAGCCTCTTCTCCCCCAGTCTCCAACCACCAAAAAGCTAAGTGATCCATCACCTTTAGCGGGGTGTTCAAGCCTTTCAAGCTCTGCAAAACCAGGAATAACTAAAGACGTGCAAAATAGTAGTGCCACGCCAATGCATGAAGCCTGTGATTTTGAATAAAAGCCATGGCTAGCCATGACGAAGTAGAATCTGAATCAAAGGAGACAAGGTTGCATAAAAGATTTGGAAAGACAAAAATCTGCAATATATTCAACAAGTACAACACTAGACAGTTAAATAGCTTGAGGATATCCTCTGTTTCTGACCTGGAGAATTAATAGCTGGAAGACCATGTTTCACGGATACAAATGCGGATAGGATATCCGTGGAGCATGTGGAGATATTTACATCATTATATGGCTGCCATTAAATTCATGGTGGTTTAGAAATTCCTTTTAGCTCACTAATTAAAAAGAGAAGGAAAAAAGAAGGGAAAACATCCAGACCAGATTCTCATTTTCTTTTTTTTCTTTTTTTTTCTTTCTGTTTGGGCTAAATTAAGGAATCCAGCTTACCATCATTGAAAAAAGGATCTATAGTATTTTGAAATTTAAAAAAAAGTTATGTCTGGTTTCGTTCAAGATGAAAAACTTAATCATGAGCAGATACACACACAATGAGAATGAAAGAAATATCTATGTATATTTCATTTGAGATTTATCCTCATGATGCTAACAAAATTGTAGTCAGCTCCTAGAACTTACCTATCAGCATTGAATCAAGCTTAATACTAATAGGGTTAATTATATATTTTGGAGATTTGATAGCCTAAACAGCTGTTATAATTTTCAAATAAATTATCTCTGATATTTATTTACCTGCAGCTAAACTTTGAGAAAATTAACCGAGCATTAAAATACCTTTGCAACCATACGCCTTTCTTCTAATTTTTCGATCAACCAAGATAACTTGCTTGGCATTACGTTAATGAAATTAAGATTCTTAAAGGGTTGTATTAATACGATCACTCAATGGAAATCTTACGCCTAGGTATTTTTTGCATGGCTTGCTAATCGGAGCTCATAATTGATCTTAACTTGGCTATCTTGTGCAAAAGAACCTGCCAGCGAATTCTGAATGATTGGAACTTGGAAGATATAACAAAAATTACCATCCAAAGTTTCAGCCTTATTGGAAAAATTCCAATTCTTGGAAGCTTTCTGAGTCCACGGATCATTTATCAAATTCATACTGCAAGTATTATTCTCAAATAATATTAATACAGTACAGCTAAATCAACATCAGACCCCATCCTTATGATAAAAACAAGCAAGCAACACCCCCCCCCCCCACCCNAACCCCCCACACCCAAAGAAAAAAAAGGAGAAGACAACTAGAAAAGCTATTGTGTGGTTGATGCAGAAATTTTATAATCGACAAGCCCGGCACAAGGATAGACAAAAACTCCATCCAGTTCTTTCCACCTTCACACTGCTTTCTGTTGCTACGTTGAACTGCATAATAGCGTGTTCGACGTCAAGGAAACCGTATGCCATGTTCTATATCATACTCGGCAATTGCTGGCCTTTGTGGTTTGTCAAATTACTAGTCAGGAATCCACATAGTAGATAACACAATTCCACAGAAGATATCTAGAGCTAGAACTTAGAGCCTAAGAGGGAAAGAAGGAAGGCCCTGTAGTAACCTGACGTATCTGAATGAACAACTTCAACTAATGGTCTTTTGTACTTCTTCAAGTACTCTTCCTTGATCTTCTGCAAATCAATCTCAGCTCTCGTAGCTAATATCCTGATTAGAGTACTATCATCTGTACCCAAACCTTTCATTGTCCTGCGCAACATCTGTAAAGCTATGCAAATTAGACTACTAGCTGACAAATTTAGTTGCTAACTACTACACTTAATTTCAAATTGAGTTGCAAGATTATAAACGAGATAAATCAGTGTAATGTATCTCTTTTCTTTAGCAAGGAAGTTTAATTGTAAATTTGCTGGAAGATACCGTTGCATAGTGCTTTGTTGGATCAACAGCATATTCCAAAATTGTTAGAAGGGCATACTTGAAATTCCCTGATGTTTCTCTTTTAATTGTCTGCAGCATGTTGGCATAGTGTAAGTACCATATAAGAAGGGCATGGAAGGAAAGGTAGATAAATTACTACACAATGCAGATGAAAATGCACCTTTCTCAATTCTTTTCTGAACATTTTATGGTAAGCAGAAGCAAGGGCAGCCAAATGTGCCGAGCTTCTTTCAGTAAAAATCTGAATAAATGCACTCTCATCCATTCCAGATTTCTTCACCTCAATTTTACTGATAGCTATAGCATCTTCCTCTACCAACACTCTCTCAATTTCTGGACCATCGTATCGTGTTGTGTCTATATATGCCAGCAGAAACTATTAAGAGGAAAAAAAAAAAAACAGAGAATCAAACCACAATAAATCTTGAAATTGATATTCCCAATAAGGGATGTATCTATGAAGGAACCGAACTACTAAACTAAGTTGCCGGAGAGAGGTGCATCTGAAGCAGCAGCTAAATAAAAAATTCAAAGGCAGGTTATACTGATACACGTACGCAATAAATAGAACCTGGGTATTTATAGACTACATGTAAGAAATAGTCTACTTTTAAGACCAATCTCATGATCTCATTAACAGTGAAGCTTAAAGGCCTCTGGTCATTTCAGACAACAGCAGATGCAAAAAAAACATGTATAACTTCTCATTTATTCCTTCTCTGGACTCCAATTGGCCCATACTTTGCTTTCTTTCAATGACAAATATACTGATGAATTTAAAGATAGAACCTCGTTAGCTAGGCATAGTAGAGACTTTTATCAGGACAAAACAAATAGCAAGCATAATATTGTCCAGACAAATAATTAGGTACCAGGAAAGGGACAAACTATAAAAATCTTATGCTGTAGAATTACAGGGGGGGACCTTTCTATGATCACCAGATGTGTGATACCCAATATCATACTCAAGTAACGTGCCAAAAGTAGGAGTGTAAACTTGCTTAATCTGTCGAATCTGGGATGAAATGCGGGTACATATTATTTCAGTGGCGGTTTTGATATCAATAATAGGTCCTGTCAAAGCCTGTCTCAATGTTGTAACATCCCGTTCTACTGGAGTTTTCATCCATAGTAAAACTGCTTTCTGAAAATTAAAGATATAACAGGATCAGGATCTCCTCAATCCAACAGGATTGGCTAGGCCTGAGGTATACTTATACAATAATAGAAACTCCAAAGTTTCTGACCTAGACGCACGTACCTTGAGATGGCCATGCAGCTCGAGAGCCAATTGTTTTTTGAGGTCATCAGAGAACAAGGTCTCGTATTCTTGTTGAATGCTATCACGTTGAGACGCGTTTCTATTTCCAAGAACATTGACAACTACTGCAGTATCACAACCTAACCCTGATTATAAAGATAATAAATAAAAGAGTAAATGCAACGCCATAAATGTTTTTCCAACATTTCAGCTGGAGATTAGGGGGGGGGAGCAATCTAGATCAAGCAGCTATAACATGCAATAAAAACCGAAAAATTAATAAGAAATCAACCGAAGGAAAAGAAATATTATTACGTAGAGACCTTTGAAAGCACGGTTTAGTTGCACGGCATCATCACGCGACGATGTATGCATCGAAGGTTTTGGCAAGGTTGACATCTCTCTTTTTTTCAGAGCCTGTCTTTTGAATATGGAAACGATAGAGTAAGCAATCGTGTTTTTCTATTATGGGCCGGAAGAAGAATGATACCGTATATGCCAGATTGATTTGGACGAAGAAATGGGAGTGAGATCGCACAATAAGAAGCAAATTAATGACATCCTCACTGTGGTAGCCAGGATTTTTTAAATAAGAGAGTAAATTATTAATAAATATTTGGTATTATATAAAAAAATTAATATGAAATATATATATTAATCAAGTTAAATAAAATTAATTTAAAAATATTTTTAAAAATAAAAAACTTAAATTATAATTGTTTTCTTTGAGATTTTATATTTTACAACTACTTCATAATAATTTTATTTTTAATCTTATTAAAAATATCTTTCTCAATATATAAAATAAAATTTTATTTATTTATTTCTAAATCTTTTAAAAACAAAAATTATTGACAATAATTTTATACTATATATATAGTATATAACATCTAAAATTATAACTTAAAAGAATTGTCACAAATTGATGTTGTTCTTGCTAACTTGTTGTTTTATGCAAGTAGATTAAATATAAATATTATTATTTTTTAATTTATCATTTATATCCCTAATTTTTTGAGTTGTCAAACTTTTTTTTTTTAATTACTAGTAAATTCATTACTATTATTTTTCATATGAAATTCATAACAAAATACTTATCAATTTATCAAAATTCATTTCAATTCATATTCATTAGCATATAATATTACAAATACACATATTAATTTTAAAAACCCATAAATTATTATGAATCCTAATTTTTTCAATAACTAATTATAAAAAAAATAAAACTAAAATTAGAAAATAAAAAAATAGAAAAAATAAAGAAAACTTTCCTAAAGTATAAGAAATTATTTACTTAACTAATTAATAACTTAGAGCTTGGAGAGAAATTTGGTAGGACAAAAAAAGAAATGAGGACAATAATGAAAAAATAATTTGAATTAATTAGCAGCTAATAAAGAAAATTAACCTATATTAATAATTTAATATAAGAAAATACTTTGAAAAGAAGAAGAAGAAGATTAAGTTGACCTGACTTCGCCACTGTCCTCATTCCGAAAAAACGAAGCCAACTCATTATTGCCTGTTAATTAATTCAGGTTTAAGGCAATCAAATACTCTCTCATTTTTACACCCTCCAATTCCTCCGAAGGCGTTCAAGAGACTGAGGGGCCAAACCTCTCTTTTATAAGACACGCATCCGAAGGGGGGAATTGGATGGTATCTTAGGATAAAAATGATAGATATTAAATAAACATTGGTTAAAAAATAAAGATATTAAATAATTATGTTTTTGAGATAATTTTAAAATAAAATTATATATTTTTAAAATAGAAAATGTAAAGAAATATACCTCTAAAAATTCCACAGTTTTTTTTTTAATTCTAAAATAGTAACAAAATATTATCTAGAAACACGAAAATGATAAGTTCGGTGAAAGCCTAGCCTTTTTATCTCTTGATATCCGAAATTGACGAATTTTGTTTTTTAAATTATTATTACATAACCTATAATCATACATTGTTTTATGTATCACCTGCTAGGAAATAAAAAATAAAAGAAAAGAATCTTAATAAAATCTAGTAACTAACTAGCGTTCACTTTCATTTCCTTGTAGAACTACTAGCTAATAATCAATTCATTTTGTCGTTGATAGTAATTTAAAATAAAAAAAATCCCAAATAAATGCATTAATGATATCATAAAGATTTTAAAGTTCAAATTCATGCGTTAATTGAAACCTGAATTCGCTCGCTAAAATATTAAATACCAAGTCATAATTAAAATACTCATACTAAATATCATTTAAGAAAACAAAATTGTTAATGGCCTCATGAGAAAAATGTCAGAACCCTTCACATGGTTTTATTACTAGAAAAATCATGAGAAAATGAAGAGCACATTCTAATTTCTCCCTAAGATTTATCGACTTGCAGAATGGCTTAAAAAGTCTTGTTTGCGTCAATGAAGAACTCTTGTCGCGATCTCAAATTTTCATTTCTGTCCAATGATGATGTGGTGTTTTTTCTTATGTTTCCATTGACCCCTTCAGCTTAAAAACAATCTCATCGAAACACTTCCTTAATCACATTAAATTCCTTAAAAATTGCCTCATCAAAATGTTTAAAAAAGGGTCCTATGAACACTTATTCTACACCACATGCTATTAAAAAATTAGCACAGCCACCATTATTATCATTATTATGATTGAAGAATAAATTTTATAGTATTTAACCACTATTTAATTAGATACTCTCTCTATACATAGCGGATTTGTGAATAAAAGTTTTAGAAAAAACTATACATGAGGTTTTTTAAGATATTTAAGAAATATATATTTTTATTTTTTATGTATGCCTAACAAGTGGGACTTTAAAACTCTTCATTTCATACTTGGTATTATTTTGTCAAGTGGGGACAATATTCATTTTATAAAGCATAATTGATAAATATACCTTACT
Source organism: Populus ilicifolia (assembly GCA_015708895.1). Classification (NCBI taxonomy): domain Eukaryota; kingdom Viridiplantae; phylum Streptophyta; class Magnoliopsida; order Malpighiales; family Salicaceae; genus Populus; species Populus ilicifolia. The sequence continues at coordinate 1,978,078 of SRLM01000224.1, forward strand.
TATTTTGAAGTTTTTTTTTTTGTTAAATTGGGGCCCAAATAACCTCTAGGTTCTAGCCCTATACTATTTATATATATTTTTAATATTTATTCTTTTTCTTGATAAGATTATACATTCTTTTTTCGATGTTATAAGTTTATAAAATGTTAATGCAACGCATGAGAGAATGTTGATAGAATTACATAAGCTCGAATTATAGAACCTTCAATATGATGTATAAGAGAATATATCGTCTCTTGATATTCTCATTTACAAGAAAAAGGGATAGATTTGGGGGTTATTAAACAACATCTATTTCTGCCTACGCTTACTAATTAAATTTTAATTAATTCTAATCACACCAATAGCTAGAACTGTACTATAAATTTGCGAGAGAACCAAAGAAGAAGAAGAAGAAGAAAACTATATCTCATCTTCGAGTTGGTAGCTATGCTGATTTTTGGATAGATTAAGGGGTCTTTCTAAGATTTTTTGGGAGACAATTTTAATTAGTTGGAGAGTGCTTGCACTTTTGTCCCTTTAACATAACATATTGAATGCAAAATACGTGCTCCAAATGGCAATATTGCTCGGCACCAAATGCTTGGATTCACGAATCTGGACAAAATAATGAAGTAGCTTTGCTAGCAAGCGCATCCATATGATTAGGAATAGGAAATTATTTGATAGACCTAATTCTTAATAAACAACGAGTTTATTATTGAAAATATATAGTTTTTTCTTTCTTATTTAAAGAAGCAACTGATTGCCATGAGCAGATATAATTAAATTAATAGTTTATTATCTTGATCTCAATAACTTAATTGGGTAATGATAAATGGTAATGGTTTATCATGTTTTGAACAATGATGCTAATAATCTTTGATTTTTTTTAGTCATTCCATATCCCTATCTTATTGGGACATGTAAATTTTTTTTGTGGTATTCAGAGAATAATTAATTTTGTTAATTATATTTTATATTTATTTTAAAAAATAGATATAATTAGAACAGAAAAATATTCTTATAATTTTTACTGGTCATAATTTTTATCTTTACATATATATATATATATAAATTCAAATAATAACTAATAAAATATTATTAATTACTAGCAATAAATTTTATGGGACACCCCTCCCCAATATCTAAGTCCCAGTCATGCTATCCGAATGTTGCTTGTTCTAACCAACCTTAAATTGGACATGAGGTCCGCAGACAAAATTTACTTAAATATGTTTTCATATGCAGTTTTGGCTTTTAAATTAATTAAAATTTGACTTAAAATTGGATTGAATTAACGAATTATTCCCGTTTCTAAGGGGGCGAATATGAAACTTTTGTTTTATTATTTTTTAAGTAAAAAATCATTATATGTGTTTAATGAAAAGAAATCGAGATTATCCAAAACATATTTATTCCTTGTTATGTTATGTCTATTTTATTTTTTAAGAATGCACTTGGGAAAAATAAACCTGATACAGTTTTTTACATTTTCTTTTTTATAAAAAACAAAATACGTTCACAATTAAAATTAAAATGTAATTAATGACACATATATGCATAGGATTAAATATTAAATATTAAAATAAATCTCATGATATTAAATCTTTATTTTAATATAGCATATTAAAAAAGATTATATGGTCATAAAAGATGTATGATTATTATATAGCTCCTCTTGGCAATGCGAACAACTGGCCCATAAATTATGGTCATAAACCATGGTTTCTTTAACTACAACTCGCAGGGTTGGATGATGGAGCGTTGCTTGCTATGCATGTTAGCAATCCAGAAGTTCCCTCTCTTGAAATCTTGTCCAGAACATATAAGCGCCGAATGCAAGAGATTAATCTAAGGAAGTTTAGTCATCAAGTGTCTATATACTGTTATGATCTTCATAAATTAATACCAGTTAAGGTACTCCATAATCCTTTGCATCGATATACTTAATTTTCAGATGACTGGAGCAAGAGTCGCCATCATCTTTAAAATATAGCCTAACATGCGTACTCTATTATTTCTTGTTCAACAACCATGTAATTATATAGAATCGGCACCCATAATTTCTTTTAACCCACTTGGAGTTTTCTTGAATCACGTCTGTGATTACATGATTTCATATTGGCTGTTGAACAAGGTATCTTGCCCACAGTTCATCTATCTGGAATGCTCTTTAGCTACCTGTTGTCGATCCTATGTTCTTTGTTTACATTTTCAATCATCTTTTCTTTAAAATTAGATATTAACTACATGGTTAATACTTAGATTAGAGAATTAAATTTGATTCTTAGACTACGCTAATCATTGGAAGTTGAATTTAATTAAGCATCCAGTTGCACGAATTATCAATGCATGAGGTTAGGATAAAAACTCTCCAACTGAGTGCATGATTAGATGATAATTAGTTGCTTAACTATACTTTTCTTAGAAAAATGTCTTAATATATAATTGTAGACCTAACAATCATTAAATTTATAATGCAAATAAAATGAAAGCACGACTAGGACAACTTCTGATCTCTTATACAATCACGTGGAGCCTCTAAAACAAACAGTTAATGTACAATCATCAGCAGATTCAGATCAACTAGCAGAAATCATTTCCCTTCTTTCTATATAATATAACACACATCACACTACTTTATGTGTGTGTGTGTAATTATATGTGCGTGGCTGCAATATACTTATGTGTCTTTTTACAATCAGAAGCTTGATCTGCCCCTGCATCGAAACTTATCGGATGATGGAATCTGATCAAATTTGGTTGTTCTTTGATCAAACCTCTCTGACAGGAAGAATTTTTGAACTTGTGCAGTAAATATTGCCTTGACTGGTCTATGATCAGACAAGTTTGATTCACCTCTAGTATACAGACGTTGCTGCAGTCCCTCTCCGTACCAAATAATCCGATCACACCTGTATTAGTAAGGACGGAAGATCACAAGAACTCAACATGATTTTTAATTTCACCTGAATGGTTGTGTAACATATATGTAAATAAATTCTTGATTAGACGATTAATGTTTTTGATAAGTTAATTAATTACCATGCAGGGGCGCGCCACTTTCCACCTTTTTGGCCTTCAACACATCCAAAATATACATTTGAATTCAGGCAATATTTGTAAGTGGGAGCAAATTTGATAAGTCCTTCGCGCCAACCTTCAAATACTTGACCATTCATGAGCTCCATCCTTAGCTTCATTAATTCCCAAGGAAAAAAAATCAAGTCTTAGATTAATGTATGACAAAAAAGAAAAAAAAATGTAAAGCTTTAAAATATTATTCATGATTTACGTACTTTAATTGTATGTATATACCTGATCATTTTCTAGCAAGGCATTCCATTCTCTTCTATCCACCAATAATCGAGTTGTTGCTTCTGGTAGAGAAATTCTATAATTCAAATCTCCAAGCAAAATTACTCGGCTGCACTAAATCAGGAAAAATTAGCTGACATCACTAAGATATGCTTTTATATTACATTAATCTAATGAAGTAGCTTTTACAGTCTTAAGGAAAAAAAAATAACTTCATTAAGAAGTTGACTTGTTCTAAGAAAAGGCTTCCTTTATNATATATATATATATATGGTTTACCGGGGTAGATTTCAACCCTCCAAGCGGTTTATCTACCAACTATGCGAAGCCCGATTCTTTCTTCTTCTTCTTCTTTTTTTTTAATGCTTCGGCAACTACCGAAAGTTTTAAAAATACAGTGCACAGAAAGTCATTTACATAATATATAATTAAAAAAAATGGTTTTATAGTTTAGATGGCATGATAATATTTAATCCCATGATTACGACAACTTCAAAGTTGGAAACTGGCAATAATGGTGCTGTTTAAATTCTTAATTTATTGGTTACCAGTGTCTCATTTTCTTGGTTACTAGTGAGACCAAGACCATGATATAATTTGTCGAATAATTAAAACATTGATTAAGAAGGTAAAATATATAAATAATTGGTTTGGACGGTTGTAACAAATCTTAAACCTAATTCACGTACTCATGATCTAGAATCTTTCGTGGCAAATCAAACGAAGGCCCTCTGGGGAAGCTCGTTCGAGAAAATATTTCAGCTACGTCGGATTTTCTATGCTTTTCGTCCCCCTCTCTACCTCCTGAAGCTAGATGACTACACACAAAGCAGAAGCTTGTTTCATGTAACTGAAATCTAACTGACACAGATCCCTGCAAAATCAAGTTTTAGAAAGGAAAACGAAATATAATTAAGACACTCTAGAAGATGCATGGGAATTATAACATGATCATCTTAGTGAGTATATTAATTGTTACCAAAATGATCAAGTCGGATACCGTGCTGTTGTTAATTAATCATGTTGCCATTGTTCATTACCTCAATTAAAATCCACTTAAGTTTCTTTTCAGTTGCCTTCATTTAATTAATTAATCTGAGTAAAATATATAACTAAGATATACAAACAGTACCTTGTTTCCTAGGTAACCCATGATGCCACAGCCTACACAAGAGGCCCTAGGATGCCGAACATAAGGACGCAGATCACTTCGAATCCAAACTGATATTGATATTCCAACCATTTGCTTACTAATGACACACCGGAAGCCTTCAGGAATGCTGCTTTCGAATATTGCCTTTTCATCTTCAGTAGTTTTTTGTTTTCTTCCTAATTTATTATTGTATTGCTGTTTTTCTAGGCAATGCTGAATCTTCTTGTTCAATGCTTCTCTAATCAATGAATTCCATTTCATTGAAATCTTACTATTTTCGGAACCTAAAACATATGATGTTCTTAGAGGTACAATCTCTTGAAACCTGTAAAAAGAATAATTAAGAAAAAAAAACTAACGTGAGACGAATTTTAAATATTAAAAACTGTGCCGATTTGAGAAACCTCAACTTTTCCTTGTCAAAAATTTATACTATTTACCCAAAAACGTATATGTCACACATATTATTGGGAGTATCTAGCCAATCGGCAATGTCCAAATCGTCCTGTGGTGCAATCCCGCCAACATTCCATGTGCTGATGAAGATCCTTAATTTACAATCAGAGAAGTGAAAAAAATAAATTTAACTCTTTATAATAATTTGAAAAGGATAGAGCTTATAACATGTTTGCTTAATTACTTGTAGTTTTGGAAGTTGTGCTTGCGCTGATTGAGGATGTTGTTCTCGCTCAAAGATGGCGGACTCAAGCTTGAAATATCCAGCAAGCTGCTGGATTCTGCGTTGCTTGGAAAATCTGCCACAAAGTTGTTGTTGCTCCTCAATCTTTCTCCAAGAATCTTCTTAGATACTAATCTTGGCCACATGACCTGAAAACATAAAGAACTAAATTATGAACAATTACACAGATGAAAACATTCGCAAGCTTTCAGCGTAAGAACGCAATTACGAAGGGGAGTAACAGAACTATCGGTAATGAGTTGATGCGTGTAAGGGCTCACTTCTTCTTGGTTTTCTGCCATGATGAAGCTTATAGAGAGAGAGAGAGAGAGATTAAGGAGGGTGAAGAGAAGGAGATAGTATGAGAAAGGGTTTAGATAAACAAGGCCAACAGCCATAAAAAGAAATGGCTGAGAGATAAATCATGCTGAGGAATGAAGAGAGAGACCCCTGCAAGCAGCAAGGAAGCAGCACTTACTCTGACGTGAGCTGGGGGCGACTGCCTTCAAGTTTTGTTTCCTTAATTACTATGTATAATAAATAGCTTAATTTCCTCAATCCACAAGCATAAAACTCAGGAAGAGAGACACAGATGTAGAGAGAGCAGAAAACATCGGTCTCTTCGCAGGGATTAAATTTTCAGTTTGCCGTTGCTTTTGATGTGAAAGATATCGTATTTTTTCTCCAAGATTTGTTAAAGGACCTCAGGCGGTGCAAGTGGGAGTGGGTCCACTACCAAAAATCTAAAAACGAGGTGAATTCTTACACTCAACACCTCGGCTGACAGGGGAATTAGGATGTTTTTTATTGAATACTATTTGCTGGGCCAATTTGTATTTTATAGGAACTTTCCAGGTTATCATGACCACAATATTAGCAATAATGTTCCGATTATAACAGGCTCTTGGCCAGTAGGATGATATTTGAAAGACTGCATGAGCAGCATGTTATTCGCTAGGGATTAGGGGAGCACCGGACCGGACTCTCCCTGTGGTAGTTGTTGTTCATTTTGTTAATAAATAAATAATTTCATTAACTAGCAATCTAAACTTAGTTCATGTTTATTTTTTTAAAAATAATTTTTTAAATTTTTCAGTATTTATTTTTTATTAGAAAAGTTTATCAATAAAAAAACTTTTCAATCAACAAAAAAACACTTTTTGATCAACAAAAAATATTTTTTAATCAAAGAAAAATTTAACTTTATTTTCATGAAAATGTTTTTTTTAGTTGTGTTTATTTTCTAGAAAATAATTTCCAGAAAAACACTTTTTAAATGTTGTATTTATTTTTCAGAAAGTGGTTTCTGAAAAATCACTTTGCAAATTTTATTATATTTATTTGTTGATAGGAAAGTTGGTAAATGAAAAATACTTTATAGTCAAAGGAAAAGTTAACTTGATTTTCAGGAAAGTGTTTTCCTGAAAAATTTAGGAAGAAAATATTTTTTGAAATTTATAAAAAATTTAGAAATATCATTATTTACTGATTATATCAAATTCAATTCTCAAACTTTTGATTGCTATATATATATATATTATTTTGAATATTTATTTTTTAATTTTATTTCTTAAAATTTAATTTTTATATTAATTTTGGTTTTTATTTTTATAATTATTATTATTTTTTCTCCTATTATTTTTTTATTGGAATTTTTTATCTATCAAATTTGGTCTTCATTCTTTTGATTGTTACTTATTTTATTTGAAATACTTTATGAAATGTTAATTATTATTATTTTAATTTCTTCATCTTTTTTTTTAGATCTCATATTTATTATTTTGATTATTATTTATTTTATTTTAGATAATTTATGAATTTTTTTTTAATTTTATTATTATTCAACTTTTTAATTTGTAAGATTTTTTTCTTATTATTTTAATAAACTTGAAAAAAA
>SRLM01000224.1:1985275-1997950 GCA_015708895.1 Populus ilicifolia
ATATATATATATATATAAAATGCCGGCACAAATTAGTTTACATGCCGAATGAATAAGAACGGGGATAAACAATCCCTGTTGTAATTCTGTCGTCTAATGGATATTATTTAGAAATGGCATATGACCTTGGAACATCATCTAACCTAACCTCGTATATAAAATGTTTCTAACTTTATATTTTGATGATGTACTGAAATTCAAGATATATTAATAATGTATTATTTAATGTTTTAGATGGTGGTTAATTAATATATTTAAATATTTAATTTTTTTAGTCTAAAAAATCTTAGTTTTATGTTAAAAATTTAAGTACTTAAAAAAATAATTCCAATCAAGAAGATTTAAAGAACATTAAATAACAAATTTATTATATATGAAAAAAATAATAAATATTTGAAGATAATCAATGACTCAAAAGAGCTTTAAATTTAAGAATTAAAGATTTTTATTCTTGAATTTTAAGAGTTTTAAATTTAAGGATCAAAGATTTTTGTTCTTGAATTTTAAGTGGATTAATACTCATAAATCTATAACGGTTTATTTTATAAGATAAAAAATTCTAAACCTTTACCTAGATGGTTAAGGAGAAATTTATACCTTTTGAACTTTGTTGTTTTAAAAAATAAAATGATTGAAAAATTCTTTACTTTTGATAGCATTATTAAAAAACAAATATCTTTTATATGTATTAATAAGATAATAAATATAATAAATATAGTAGATCTCTTAAAAGACCTTGTATATACTCATGATTATAGAACAACCATTATATTAATACAATTAATTATTCTAGAGGGAAATGCATGATAATTTATCATATTTTTGATCAATGCTTTTATTTTAAAGAATAATCTAGGATCAGCCACGTAGCCTTAGAATTTGGTGATGGTTGAATATAAATGCTTTAGGTATGATATATTTGCTAAACACAAGTTTTTTAGACTTAACTGATTGTTAATACCAAGCTAATTATAAAGTTTAAGTTCTTTAGATTTAACATGTTTTCTAGACCTATGTTACCTTTAATTTTGCTGACATCCAAACCTAAGTAATATGAGCCTAACATGTTTGTTAAATTCACGTTACTTTGAATTTAACTAATTATCAAGTCTATATTTTTAGGTTAGATATGTTTGTAAGACTTATGTTATTTTAAACTTGGTTGATTGTCAAACTTAAATTCTTTGGGTTTGACATATTTAATAGACTCATTTTATTTTATTAAAAAAAATTTTACTTATAAAAATTTTAATTAAATATTTTGATTTATCATATTTGAAAATAGTATATCATACGATGATAATCATCTACTAACCTTGAATCAAATACAAGCATTTTATTATTTAAACTATCCTACTCGAACAACAACAAACTCGCAACCTTTATCTATGTTATAAAAAACTTCAAAAGAGATCAATACTTTACTATTTTATTATGGATTTGCAAAATATAATTATTATTTCACCCTTTTCAATACAAAGTTTTTGCCCTACTAAGAGCGGTTGAATGATATTTTACAAGGATCTAAAGATTATTTGCAAATTGTTCGGGGACAATAATAATTTACAAATTAATTTGCATAGTTGAATTACATGGATACTATTAAAAGGCAAAAAAAAAAAATGAAAGGCTAAAAAGGCTTTTGCATGATTTCCTCTTCTTCTTCTTCTTTACAAATATTACAATTATTTCATTGTCTTTAAAGTAAAATTAAAATAAAGGGTAAGTCAAAGGTTTTTTTTTTTTTACTATACTTTATATGGATTAGGGGAAATTAGTATTTCTTAAATAAAATAATAAAAAAGTTAGTAGAGCATGACGAGAACATGCTAGTAAATGGATGCCACTAGCACCTTTCAAATGGCGTGTGCGACAACCAAAATCTCCTAATTGTCGTGTTGATTGAAATACCCAGTAAAGATGAAAATGCTAAGGTGGCCTGTTTAACTTAAATTACAGTGGTTAACTTTTTTTTGTTCTTCTTCTCCTATTTTCTATCAAGTCTTCTTGAAATTCGCGTCCAGTTTGCCAAAACATAAGGTTGTCCTCTATTTTATTTGTCTTTCAATTATGCTCTTTGTTTTTTTTATTGGTCTTTATATGCTTTGAATTGTTTTTTAGATTGTTTTTCTTCTTCAATTTCATATATTCTCATTTGATTTGATTTTGTTTTGTTTTGTGTTTATATCAAATAAGGTATTCATTATTTTGATTGTTGTTTTTTTTTTAATCCTTGTCTTGATTTGTTTTTTTCTTTCAATTTTATCCCTTCATATTTTTTTTAAGATTTGGTCCTTATTTGTTTTCTTTCAAATTGTCCCTTAATAATTTATTACATTTTTTTAATCCAATTTCAATTCACATTCTTTTTATCACTTTTTTTATTTGTTTTCTCCTTTAATTTTGTCCCTTAATATTTAATTTTATTTTTTTATAGTTAATAATTTTATTCAAGATTTTTTTTTTGCAAATCTCAGGTTGTTAGTTTTGAAGATTATTTCAATTTATTTTTTTTTAATTTGATCATTTAACATTAGGTTATTGGATTTTGAGTTTTTTCTTTTCCTTTCCTTCCTCTAGGTTATCTTAGGTCGCAGTTAATCAAGTTAGCTTGGGTTACTTTGAATTTTTTAATATTTTTTAATTTTAATATTTGATATTAGGCTATTGTGTCTTGAATTTCTTAATTTTTTATATTTTTTTTCTATAGGATTATTCCAGGTCGTAGGTTCATTAGGTTAACCCTCAGTAACCTGGGTTTTTTTTCAATGTTTTATTTATTTATTTAACTTTGTTCCTTTGTTTCTAAGTTTTTTTTTTTAAAATTATTATCTCAATCTCATGTTATAGGTGGTAAGTTAGTAGAGTGAATCTGGATTGACTCAGTTTTTTTATGTTGTGTTTTTCAAATTAATTTTATTTTTTTAAAATTAACTTTGTTGGGCCTTCTTCTTCTTATTATTATTATACAGTTATCTCAGAAACAAGTTAATCTAAATTTAATGTAGTGCCGAAAAAAAAAATCGAGTTAAGTATGATAACATTTACATATATTCCTGCGAATGGGTTGGGATTGAGAAGTTCCTATGGCAACCGTATGAACTCGAGAACAAAAAAATTTCCTGCACACCTGGATGCAGGAACACTCCTGCTATCCATTAACAACAAGCTATTCATTATAGTCCTAAAGAATAATAATAAGAAAATCCTCATTAAGAAGTTGACAAGTACGGTGTAACAAGAATACTGTTTCTGGAGCCAGGGCTGCATCAGATTTTTATTCGGAATCAACCACCCGAGAGGTCACCTTTTTTAGTTTTGTTTATGGTAACCCCAGCATTAATGTCAATAAAAGTCTCCATCCCTCCATCAAAAAAATAGTTAAATATTTTAATCGTTTGTTCCCATGCAGCTAATTAACCACAACAAGCTCAAGAGTCACGGCTAACTTCGTTTAAATATTTATATATCTTTCTAGTATATATACATGGACAAGTGACTGAATAAGTTGAGCAATAACTCCTGATATCCAGCCATTCTTAGGCTGGACAGTTAGCCCATCTTGCCACTCTTCCACGACATAATTAAAGGTGATCCCCTGATCTCATGCTAGTGCTGCCTGCACGTATTTTTGTCCAACGATATATAGCCCCACAAAGTCACAATGGAGTTAGATTTGATGTTTTAGTATACGACTTTATGAGCATGTTGTTGATATAATCATAATTAATATGTGGCGCTCGATTTTCTCCTTGAAGTCCCTTGTATCTTACTTTCCTTGCATTAAACTATAAGTGTGTAGATCTTATTGACGTTCTCGTATCTTTTTAGTAGTCGTCTGAGCAACTTGGAGAATAAAAATGACAATAGTTATCCGAGGAGGTTGCAAGGTTAGCGACGTCTACAAACATACATAAAACGTAACGAATATGGAGGTTCTAAGCCGTGAAGCGATTCAAACGGGGCATTTCACCTGTATAGAAAGTGTCCTAATTAATTTTCAAGAGAGAGAGAGAGAGAGAGAGAGGTCCAACTTATAAGAAACAATGATTTATTATACATTTGGATATTTATATTTTTAGATGACATGAAATTGAGTATTTCTTTGAGAAGAAGGGATAAATTCACAATACAATCTAAATACGAGGAGTAATTAACTGTTAACACTTTGTTTAATATGCAAAAGTTTAATCTTGATGCATTCGTATGATTAAATAGCTCTCTCAGTTCGGTTTATCTGTTCTTCTATGATTAATTTATTATACTAATTTTACCAGCTCTAGAAATTCTGGCGTCTCACGATGTTATCTTCAATTTAAGTGGTGCAGTAAAAATATCAAAGTCATACACGGTTTCCTATGTAAGGATTATGGACACCACATATCTCCATATTGGTATGATATTGTTCACTTTGGGACTAAGCCCTCATGGATTTGCTCTTGGGCTATACCCAAAAGATCTCATACTAATGGAGATATTTGTCCATCCTTATATACCCTTGATCCTCCCCATTTCTAACCAATGTGGGACTTTGGTCGCATACCCAACAATCCTTCCCTCGAACAAAGGACCACCGAGCCTCTCCTCAAACCGATCATTTATCCATCCACTCTCTGCCAACCAGAATTTTTCATTCTCTACTTCTCTCTACTTCATCGTGTTGGGGTTAGGACATGTCCATGAAGCACCGGAGAGTACTACCTGACTTGAGAGTTTTTTTTTTGCTCTTTGTAGGTCAACTCCTCTTCACCGTGTTGAGATTAGGACACGTCCATGAAGCATCCGGAGCACACCGCCTATCCAATAGAGCTGATCCATGGATCACATCGTGATTTTAATTAGGGCCCACCACCTTTTGTAAGGATTATGGACACCACATATCTCCACATTGGTATGATATTGTCCACTTTGGGACTAAGCCCTCATGGATTTGCTCTTGGGCTATACCCAAAAGGCCTCATACCAATGGAGATATTTGTCCATCCTTATATACCCTTGATCCTCCCCATTTCTAACCAATGTGGGACTTTGGTCGCATACCCAACATCCTATTCCTGGATTTGCAAAAATGGAAAGCCCCATGAAATAAAAAGCAAATGTAAGGCCTCTTCATTTATTAGGACTTTAGGAGCACAGTGCCAGAAACTTATGGGTTTGTAACCTCCTTTTCCCTCCCCCTTCTCCAACATTTTTTTTTGATTTACGTGTGGTGTCCGGGTCAGCTTACGCACACCACGATTAATCCACACGGTTAACTGAACATCCTGCAAGCCCAATGAACAAGTAAGACATCGCAGGGGTGACAGGCGTGCATAGTAAGGTTCGAACCCACCCCTTCTCTAACATTAATATTAATAAAAACAATTTATTTTGTTCATAAAAAGTAACTTCCAATTGATAAATTACAAAAGCATCTCCATGTGGGGTTTGCCACTAATAGTATATCCTTGTCATCCATCCCAAAAGCTACTATATCTGGTTGTTTATATATATATGGTTTGTAGTAATTTGCAATGCATGGGTTAAAAAAAGTTTAGTTTTTAATTTTCTTTCACTTCAACATTTAGTTCAAAAATACAAAATTATTAAAATATTAACATAGAAACATAAATGAATAACCACGTGAAATTAAGGTAAAGTCTTACATCATTGGTATGTAATGTTTCAGAAAACCCGCAAACCCGCTTCCCCATTATGTTAAGAACGTGAAACATATGAAAACCAAGCAATAGTTATGCTATGTCAAAGAAAACTGCACCAAAAGTTGTTCTAATGTGCTGGGATGGTAGTTACTGTTGAAAACAAACTAGATTTTTTGTTTTTTTTTAAAGAAAAACAGAGGAATTGTCTATCAATTAAGCCGACAGAAATATTCTTTTCTTAGATAGAATAGCTAGAATTACTTTAGGCCATATATAAATAGGCTAGTAAGAACAATTATACAAAATACATAAAAAAAAGACTTAAAGAAAAACATATAAAATATATCTTCCTTTTAAATTCTATCCTGTTATTTAGCTTAGCAATTATTGGAATGATAAGTTTCTGAACTGATTTTCTTCCAATAGTTACATGTTGAAGTCAGAAATAACAGAAAGTTACCAAAATTGTTGACAAAGAGAGGAGGTAGATGTCATCCTTCACCCAATCTTGCACTACAAATAGAGCTACAATTATGCAGCAGAAGGTGTTCCAAGAGTGAGAGAAAGAAGCAGCATCAGGAGAGGGAAATTTGTATGAGAGTGAGGGGGAGCATTTGGATGTTTGTGAGAGGCGTGTGTATACCATTTATAATTTTTAGGACATTATGCTTATAGAAGTGGTCTACCCCCTTCTGCAGATAGGAGATTATAGTATTCTGGTAAGATATGGTTTCAGTGTACCTAAAGCCCTTTTCTTTAACTTCCTCTCAGCATTGGTAGCATTAGCAGGAACCGCACTGGTGAGTACTGTCTTCGTAGTGCCTGATCAATGGTAACCCTTTATAAGTTTGAATTGAAAAAAATGTCAACCAAAAATCGACTTCTATTGCTCTAGGCTTTGCTCTGGGGACAAGATACAGGACAATCATCTTTGATTGAGGTCAAGTTCCGTGTTTGGAATACGTTCCCTGTTTTTGTGGCAATATAACATAAGTGAAACTAAAGGGCTTCTGCTTTCTGTAGGGATTTACTGCAGGCGGATTTATGTACATTGTTGTTGCTGGAGTCTTGGTGGAAATGAATAGCAGCAAGTCAACATTGAGAACTTCAGCAGTTCACATAACCTCGCTAGTACTAGGGATGACTGTTGTGTTGGGAATTCGACCGATGATGTATTGATATTTGCTCATAGGAGGCCAAGCACACTGACACAATATTTAACGTGGTTCGGCAAAATCGCCTACATCCACGGGAGAAGCCATTGTATTATGTAGGGAGAGAACAAGATTTACAATAATAGAGGAGGAGGAATCATCCCCTCTTGTAGTAACTCTCAACCTCACTCTATTTCTCTCTTTACAGTGCTGCAATGGCAGCTACTGCTTGCTACTCTTGGCAGCACACTCTCTCCTACATTTCTCACATTTTTGGCTCTACTACCTCTCTCATTTCGCTCTCTTACATATGCCTTTATTTATAGGCATTCATGGAAGCTATTCTTGGTTTGTTGTCAACAATGGTGGCTACCAACTGTAACTCATTCAACAATGGTGGCCACCAACTCTAGCTCATTCAACAATGGTGGCTATCAATAGTCAATGGTTGGTGCCATCCATTTGTTGCACATGAAATGGCAACCAACCTAACAATCACCCCCTTTGCCATTCATGTGGGGTAACTGTCTTCTTTCTTCTTCAACACAAGCTTGCATCTTGCAGCTCTTCCAAGCTTTCCATTCTGAGAGCGTTTGTGGTCAAGTTTACAGGTACTTGCCAAGCCTTTCAATCATCAGAGCAACCTAAGCACACCTTTTCCCACACAAAAGGATCACTATAACCAAATGGTCTGCCACATCACATCTGAATAGTGTTAACGCTTGTCTCTGGAATAACATTCCCGTTCGAGCGTATCAACCATGCTCGGTCCGGAATGATTCATCAAGGCTTATAACACCCTCTCAAACTGATATTTCAAGTGCGACAGTCATTATCTGAGTATCTCAATATGATCACAAGCTCACCACTCATCCAAGAGTTTACTCATCCAGGAGTTGCGTCTGCCCTCTGTTCCACCCTAGGAACTACGCCTTACTTCTCCATGAGTCTCCCACTCTTAGTCTCAAGAGTCCAGGTAGCTTTCCACCTTTAACCATGGGGGCAGCCCATAAAAGGTTGATCCATATCTATCTTCATACTCTGAGTATTACAATGCCATTACCGAGCCCACCACCTTGACAAGAATCAACTTGTTCCTGGAACTTGCGCATGCCCTTCTGCTCCTTCATAGCAGCCGCGTCTTAATGCTCCACAAGTCATCCACTTATTGTCCAAGGCAAATGTCTTCTAGCTCATTGATCTTTAGCATAGGGGCAATATCCATGAAAGTCAATCCTGCATTTGTCTCCACACTCATCATAGTCATTTCATTGACTATCCATCTGTCCACTCTTACCTAGCCATCATATTGGCTCTGAGGCGTTCTGAACTAGGCTCCTTCCACGACCCTCACACCTTCTCCTAAGGTGTCTCTACTCGTCATCATGCGGCGATCTAATCATGGGCTCTTTTAATAGCCTCCACACCTTACTCCTGAGGTGTCTCTGCTCGTCGTCATACGGCGGTCTAATTATGGGCTCATCTCATAGCCTCCACACCTTACTCCTGAGGTGTCTCCGATTGTTGTCATACGACGGTCTAATCATAGGCTCATCTCATAGCCTCCACACCTTACTTCTGAGGTGTCTCCGCTCGTTGACATACGACAGTCTAATCATGGGCTCATCTCATAGCCCTCCACACCTTACTACTGAGGTGTCTCCGCCTTTCATAGGCGGTCGCATCCTTCTTTAGTTGAGATGCTTCAAAGTGGCTCCATAAATTCTCTACCACCATGTGGACTATGGGAGAGATCACTGCCACTAATTACATAGAAAGAGAAAGTTGCGGTATACTCCTCGCAATCCTCTACCTCAATTTCTATGTTTGGAGCTTCTACGCCTTTTCTGCTTAACAGCTCCAACCACACCAACTCCCTTTGGTGTCTTCGCCTTTCATCATAGGCGATCGCCTTTTATCGCAGACGTTTGCACCCCCTCAATTAGGTGCATCTACAACAGCTTATCTTTCCATCCTTGCATGAATTGAAAGATCTTTGCTTGTTGCCTTTATCAAGAGCACAAGAGACTTCTTGTTGTACAACTTTTTCATACAGTCTCTGCTCTGAGCTTCATCTGGGAACTTTTCTTCTCCTTGCACCTGTTGTCTCATTATAGTACCTCGTTGGATCCTTCGGGTACTCCTACACAATCTCCGTGTGTCTTTGTGCATTTTCTATTCTCCAAATTTCTCCCTATTCCTTGCTTATGTTTGACAGCAGCTCATCCTGTCACAACATCTATCCAAGTCAAAATAGGGTGCCAATCTTTATCCCTTTAGCTGTATTTCTCTTTCATTGTTAGGGTCTTCATCAATTCTCCCCTCGAGAAATTACAATCACCGAATCTAACTTTCTTAGAGAAATCACCACTCCATCAGATCCTTGATTATACGGAACCCAACTGTTCCTTTGTGCCGTCATCCTGCTAGTCTTCAACAGTTTAACAACAAACTGTCACATATACGAAAATAGTACCGTATGGATAATCCTTCCATTAAGCAAGTTCCCAGGAAAGATTGGAGGGGTCATACCGGTCCCGCTTAAAACCCAATCTCCTAGACAGAACTTCTTAGGCCATATCTATCCATCGTATTGTCTTTCCGTATATACAACCATTTGCTAGCTTTGTCGCGGCTTTTCTTTACAAGTGATCTGGGATATCCTGGTTTTATACCTGATTTCTCAACATCTGGCGAGACTACCATTGCTCAGATTCGTCAAGATTGGTCTTCATCAAATTTCACTCTCCACCTCGAAATTGTCCACATGATCGGGTGTCCAGATTGTCCCAATTTTGCCTTCCCTCAAGGTAATTAAAATTCCCCACATAATAGTTCAACACATATAATTGGGCAAACATGTGTGATTTCTTTTTCTTCAGCTCCATCGACCACCATGATGACCATCAGATGCCTCCTAATCGGGTAATCTCTCTTTAATCATTCATCACTGCCATTTCTGATATCAATGTCAACGATTGGACCATACCATTGCATCCGGAACGATCAAATTAGCTAGAAACAAGTTTGAAATCATCCAAATCGCACTTCAAACGGCTGAGATCTCATCAAAACAATTTTCGCCTGATGAGTGATCCAGATTCAATCTCAAATCCGGTTGCACGTAGACTCCGCCACACAGAATCCTGTCCCTCAGCTCGGCTCGGCTCCAACTCAGCTCGGCTCACTCGGCTCGGCTCGGTGCTAGTGATGTGGCCGCCGGACCCACAACGATGACGTAGCGCTGACTGGTGCTGATATGGCAGTGCTGACGTGTCCGATGACATGGCAGTTTGACCGGTCAGAGTGCTGATATGTCAGGTGACGTGTCTGATGACTGTGCAGAACTGCTGACGTGGCTGATGACTGTGCAGAACTGCTGACGTGGACAGTCACCCCACCGGCGTGTGCGACAGTTTCCGACGTCCGATTTCGACGCGGTTTTCACCAATGGCTTCGTCTCTTCCTCCTCTACACAATGGTATGGTCAAAACACAATTTTGACAACTTTCATTTTTGAGCAAAATCAAACACCACTTTAAACCGAAAGCTCTGATACCAATTGTTGGGAATTCGACCGGTGATGTATTGATATTTGCTCATAGGAGGCTAAGCACACTGACACAATATTTAACGTGGTTCGGCAAAATCGCCTACATCCACGGGAGAAGCCATTGTATTATGTAGGGAGAGAACAAGATTTACAATAATAGAGGAGGAGGAATCATCCCCTCTTGTAGTAACTCTCAACCTCACTCTATTTCTCTCTTTACAGTGCTGCAATGGCAGCTACTGCTTGCTACCCTTGGCAGCACACTCTCTCCTACATTTCTCACATCTTTGGCTCTACTACCTCTCTCATTTCGCTCTCTTACATATACCTTTATTTATAGGCATTCATGGAAGCTATTCTTGGTTTGTTGTCAACAATGGTGGCTACCAACTGTAACTCATTCAACAATGGTGGCCACCAACTCTAGCTCATTCAACAATGGTGACTATCAATAGTCAATAGTTGGTGTCATCCATTTGTTGCACATGAAATGACAACCAACCTAACATGTTGCCTCTTGGTGGGCTTTTTTTTTACCTTTCCCTTCAAAGCTTTCAGGGGCTCAGCAAAAGAAATGTAAATGGTGTAGCATTGTAGCCCCGACCTGGAAATTGCTGGAAATCAATCAGTTGCTTCTTGGATATCATTTTTTCTTCTTATTGTATAATTTTCAAGATCGCGGCGTTGTATTAATGAAATCAATCATATGTCTTGTGTTATCTTCACAACTTTTCTGGATAAGGTTGGTAGGTTGCCCATCTTCCGCTTTTATCACAAGAAAAGATTAATGAAATAATACGATGGTTCCCTCGCAAGGGATTTTATCCTTGCCTGTAAGCCGGGGCGAGTGCCTAGATGATTGTGGGCTTGTGGCAAAATGTCGGACCGTCGCTGAGATAACGATGGCAGCACATTGTTACAGGATTGATCAATGATTAAAGGGCTTGGAATCCAACAATTAATGGTTTATTTTTCCTTCATTTTTTTGTTTTGCGCGAGCGCCCGCCAGAGCGTCTACTTCGGAAAGAAATCGTCTCTTTAGGCTCATAATTATTAGCGGCCTAGTTTGAAAATGGTGCAAATCTTATTCCAGTCAGTCAGGCATTCATAATGTGTCAAGAACTAACTACAAGGCAGCTTTTTTCAATGTTTTTAATTATAATTATTTGGCGTTACTAGTTGAAGAATCTCACGATCGTTTGTTTGTTTTATTCTTCAGCCTTTCCTTCCAATTTTCAGCGTTTCATAATCAATTGCAGCATTCTGTCATTCACTCCTCTATCAAGTCCCTCATACTATTCCAAAGTTGTAAACCCTGTGTAAATGGCATTATTAAGAGAGGCATTGCGGTCAAAACTTTATTTGTAAATTTTTTTTGTTTAAAATTGAGTTTTTTTTTTTATGTTTTTAGATTGTTAATTGAAAAAAAATTAAAAATATTATTTTAATATATTTTTAAATAAAAAACATTTTAAAAAAACTATTATAATTATAGTATCATACACAAGATTTAGATAGTCATTATTCGGTTCATTAATATAAGTTTTGGACTACACCGACTGGTCACAGGGATCTGGGTTTTAGTTTATCAGTCTTGCCCAAGTAAATAAACCAATAAAAAAAATGATCAAATAAATAAAGCTGAAGGATAACACTATCGACGAACTATCGTTGATAGTGATTTTATAAGCCTACTGCAAAGATACCTGATAGATTGATATAAATTGAATATCGCAATGGATGTTCTTAGGTTCTGAATCATAGGCTACTTTGCAAATAGCATCGAGTTCATGATCTTTGCGAGTCTCCGTATTAGGCTTGGTGCAGCTCTAGCGAAATCTTCGAGGCTCTTGGGCATGAACTATGTTTATGGGATGTTGAACAGGTTACGTGCAGGCAAACTTACAATGCGTTGCTTGTAGTTATTGGATTACGTCTGGTCTGTTAAAAATAAACTTATCCAAATATTCAGAAAAATTACTAAAAAAAATAATTGTTTTATTTATTTATTATATAAATGAAACATAATCCTTATAAAAAGATAAGTTTTTATTATTGAAAAAATGTAAATTTTTTTATCTTGATTTCTGTATTAACTTAATTAGAGTTATAATGATATTTATATAAATATTATTTTCATTTTAGTAATTAAAGTGACATTAAAATAATTAAAACAGAAATAAAAAAATAAAAAAACAAATTTTCAAATGTAAGTTTTGTTTTCCTTTCTACAGTTCCTTTACCCTCACGCGATTACGGATTCATCATGGATCCGGTGGAACATTTGTTCCATGCAAAACATGGTATCTCTGTTTTTTTTTTTTTT